>WBNM01043868.1:0-106443 GCA_013399055.1 Ramphastos sulfuratus | reverse complement strand
CCCTGTGCTGCTCCTCACCCACCTTGTCCTGCCCTCTGGAGCCCTTTCCTCTCTGACCAGTCACCACAGGAATCATTACACAGCAAATGTGGGTTACATTTGACTGGGACTTTGGACTTATTGTGCCTATTTTAACTTTTCTACAACAAATTTTTTCAGCCCTGAAAATACTTCATTTCCCATTTGAGTTTTAAAATCCTTTTTCCCCCCTGTTCTATAAAGAGCCAGACCTTCATTTTCAATTTTTAGTTCAAATACAATAATTACCCTGTTGTTACTTCTTTGACAGCCAGAAGAATATGTTCAGATGAAGCACATATTTTATTCTATTTTAACTGTTTGTGTTTCTCTAATTGCAAGGAAAATTGAGTGATGATCTTTTTACAGGCTGATAAATATTTTAGTGTAGATTTTGTGCTGGGAAAAAAAAAAACCAACTTCCAAGTGAAGGGTGGCAGATTGGCAGGGCTGTGTCTCGCCTGCACAAAGCTGTTCTTTGCCTGAGCAGCCTGGCTGTTGCCAGTGTTTGAGTCTCCCCATCCAAAGGCATTTGTTCAGCAGTCAGGAAATGATTAAGGAGCTGGAGGGGCTGATTTATGGAGCAAAATTAATTGAACTAAATACGCATCGCTCCGTTAAGTGACAGCTGGGACGGGTGGGGGAACACCACAGAGCTGTCTGCAGCCATCCGAGGGGCAGCAGCAGGGGGAAGGGGAATGGCTGCATGGGCAGGTGGGTGCCAGCTTTGTGTGACCCTGACTGCCCACCACATCCCTGAAGGAGGGGCTGGCTCTGAAGGGCAAAACGCCTGCATGTCCCCCAGGAAACACGCACTAGGGCTGGCTTAAGGCACTGTAGAGTGTACTGGGAGTGCTGGTCAACAGCCACCTGAAGATGAGCTAGGATGTGCCCAGGTGGCCAAGAAGGCCACCAGCATCCTGGCCTGGATCAGCACAGGTGAGGCCAGAAGGAGCAGGGCAGGGACTGTCCCCCATGACTCATCACTGGTGAGGCCACAGCTTGAGTACTGGGTTCAGTTTTGGGTCCCTCACTCCAAGGAGGACATTGAGGGGCTGCAGCAGGTCCAGAGAAAGGCAGTGAAGCTGGAACAAATTTGCTGAGGAGCAGCTGAGGGAGCTGAGGTTGTTTAGTCTGGAGAGAGGCTCATTGTTCTCTGGAGCTCCCTGAAAGGAGGTTGAATCCCCATCCCTGGAGGTGTTTCAGAGGCAGAGAAGTGGTGCTGAGGGCTATGGTTTAGCAGCAGCCTTGGTAGAGTCAGAGAATGGTTGGACTGGATGATCCAAAAGGATTTTTCCAGCTGGAAGGATTCTGTGATCCATACCAACAGGGCTGTCTGCTTGTTGAGATCCAGCTCTTTTCTGGCACTTTTATGTCTGGGTGTGGGTCATGTAGGAAGTAAGGAAAAGAAAGGGGTGTGAACATAAGCTCTGCAAGTATTCCTCCTTAGAGCCTTTCCTTCCAATTCGCTGCTGTGAAGAGAGCTGCATGCAAGTAATGCAACAAACCCTACCTGAGCCCATCCCAGCCCTTCTGTGAGCAGCTGCCCTGTGCTCCTGGGGGACCAGTCAAGCCCCACCACACAGAGCACCTCCCTGGAGTAAATTCTTGGTGCTCCTGTTGCCCTTTTCTTGTGAATTCCCATCTCAGAGCACTTTTGGATAGTTTAAGCAGTGAAGGAAAGNCAAAGGGGCAGAATCCCCTCTCTTGCCCTGCTGCCCACACTGCTCTTGCTGCAGCCCAGCACACAGTTGCTGTCTGGGCTGCACACCCACACTGCAGGTTCACGTTGAGTTTTTCATCAACCCAGACCTTCAAGTCCTTTTCCTCAGGGCTGCTCTCAGCCATTCACCACTCAGCCTGTATTTGTGGAAGCTGCTGCTGCACTGGATATAGATGCAGCTGTCCAGCAGCTTAGCTGTGCCCTGGCTCTGCCTCGCTGACTGCTTCCATGGGAGCCATGGCTGTTCTGATGGTGCAGTTGTGAGCAGCAGGTGGAGGGCTGCTGGTGCAGAGAACTGCCCAGTCAATTCCACCTCCTCTGACCCTGCCCAAGCAGTGCAGTGTCCTGGGGCTGTGATAGCCCTATGGGGGCTGTCCTGGGTAGAGCTGGGCAGGAGGTCATCCTGGGCTCTGTCCTCCACTGCAAGGCAGAATACATCATAGTTGAAGGCACAGAATCACAGAATGGTGAGGGTTGGAAGGCACCTCTGGAGACCATCCAGTGCAACCCCCTGCCAGAGCAGGGTCACCCAGAGTAAATCCCATAGGAACACAGCCAGGTGGGTTTGGATTGCTCCAGAGAAGACTCCACAGCCTCTTGGGGCGGCGTGCTCCAGGGCTCTGCCACCCTCCTTATGCTTCCATGAAATCTTCTATGCCCCTTGTCCTGTCACTGGACACCACTGACAAGTCAGGGCTCCATCCTCCTGACACTGCCCCTTCAGCTACTGCTCAGCATTGATCAGATCCCTCAGTCTCCTCCAGGCTGAAGAGCCCCAGCTCTCTCAGCCTCTCCTAAGATGGGTGTGTAGATACATTCTAGTCCACTCTGGTCAGTATCCTTCTGCTCATCTCTGGTACTATACAGCCACCTAACAGGCTTTTGTCCCATGTTCACCAGTGCCAGATGAAAGAGAGAAGTTTACCCCCTCCTGACTCCTTTGTCTCCCAGATCTAACCCTGCTTGGCAAGTTTGAGTGCTGTCCAAAAGTATTTCTAAGTGGAACAAAAACAAACATGCTTTTAAATATTTTATATTCATACTTTAAGGGAGATTGGCACATTTTGAAGAGGAAAGCAGCCTACAACACCTAAATTAAAAGTAAATATTGATGTTCACATTTGTTCATCAGCTTTTCAAAATGTAAAAATGTGTTTCATGTTGTTTTAAATAATGAAATGTGAAACAAATGAAAGATAAACTTTCTACAAGCTGCAAAGGAAATCAGAAGACAAAGGCTTTGTTTATAGCTTAGACTTCAACAGTGGCCTTTGACAACCAATACAAATCTTAATTACAAATGGAATTATACATGTAAGGACTCTTCAGAACAAGGCAGAATTTGTCTCTCTCCCTCTCTGGTTTTCTTTGTGATAGTTTTAATTAGCTGCAACTCTTTGAACAGTCATGGTCCTTGACTGCTCCTCAGACACTGATGGAAGCTGTTCACTTCAAATGGCATCTGCAGGCCTGCAGAAGGCTGCCTTTACCTCTGAACAGCATGCTCCCCATGGCTAAATTTATTCTTGGATAGCTCAGGACTCTGCATATACACCACTTAATTGAGAAGTGAGCATTGTCCAGTAGCATTCTAGTGACTGACATTAGGACACAATAAATTGGATTAATGGGCTGCAGCACCCTGCAGAACTGGCAGGACTTTAATGGACTTCTGTGGCAAAGGGAGAGGTGACAGAGCAAATGTGTTTGCAAAAACAGCCCAAATAATCTGGGTGAGCAGTCGTTGGAGATGATGGCCATGTGTGCATGGTGTTCTCCTCATGGTGATCAGGAGCCTTGCCTTCAAAATCAGTGGAGAGTGGGAAGGAAAAGGTGCCAGCAAGGCAGCTGTTGCACATCTGCTGCTGCTGATTTGTACCTGGACTCAGCGCTGATGAGGCCACACCTTGAGTCCTGGGTTCACTGGTGGGGCCCTCACCACAAGAAAGACATTGAGGTCCTAAAGTGAGTCCAGGNGGCTGAGGGAGCTGGGGGTGTGCAGCCTGAAGAAGAGGAGGCTCAGGGCAGACCACATTGCTGTCTACAACTACCTGAAGGGAGGTTATAGCCAGATGGGAGTTGGTCTCTTCTCCCAGGCAACCAGCAACAGAAGGAGGGGACACAGTCTCAAGTTGTGCCATGGGAAGTCTAGGCTGGATGTTAGGAGGAAGTTCTTCACAAAGAGAGTGACTGGCATTGGAATGGGCTGCCCAGGGAGGTGGTGGAGTCACCGTCCCTGGAGGTGTTCAAGAAATGACTGGATGGGGCACCTGGTGCCATGGTCTAGTTGATTGGATAGGGCTGGGTGATAGGTTGGGCTGGATGAGCTTGGAGGTCTCTTCCAACCTGGGTGATTCTATGAATTTCTTTGCTGCAAGAGTGGTTAGGGATTGGAACAGGCTGACCAGGGAGGAGGTGGTGGAGTCCCCATCCCACTTCCATCCCACTTTCTGCCATCCCACTTAAACAGCCTCACCTGCAGGTGGAGGCTCTGGTCCTGTGTGGGGGTGTTCAGCCCTGCAGTGGGAAGAAGGGAATGTACCCTGCACCTGTGGGAGCTGTGAAAAGCATAAGGACAGAGCACCCTGTTACATGGGGCTGAGGTGTCACAGCTACATTTAGGTTTCTAACAACTACTGTCATTATAATGCAGAGCTGGGGGCAGAGAAAGCTTCAGCCTGGGGCCTGTGACTCACTGTGCCTGGCAGCAGCCCAGCCCTCATCCATCGGAGCTGGGCTCCTGCCGCTGTGTGTGCCTGTGCTGCGGTGGGGGTTGATGCCTGGGCTGTCTGGGAAGGAAGTGCACCTGCTGCCTCCTCAGCTTCAGCTCCTCACGCTGTGCATGTCTGAAGAACTGAGGAGTGGAACAGTTTTGATTCCTTCTACTGCTGTCAGTGCAGAGTAGTGGGGCAGTGCCTCAGCCCCATGCCAAGAGGGACTGGAGCATGGTCTGATGATGGTTTCAAAAGTCACCTTGTTTCAGCATGGAAAACTGCAGAATTGGTTGTGCTTAGTCATTGCCACACAGGAACTGTTCTTCACTTCTGAGTTTTTATTAAGCACAAGCTGTGCCATGGAAATTCAGTGGAATGACTCAGGATACAAACCTGATCACTCCAGTGGGACCTCATCCTTCAAACTGACATTGCTGCATCCATCTCTTGCTTGTTTGCAGACGACTCATGCTGAGCCATAGAACATAACTCTGATCTCTACTGGAACGGAGGGGTGCAGAGGTTGTTGTGGAGGAGAGGGCAGATGCCTCCCAACACTCTTTCCAACTTCCTTTCCAAGCAACTGTTCAGGAGGCAATAGCAGTTTAGTAGTGGATGCCTTGAAGATTTCATGCATGTCTGTCTTTAGCCTTTTTTTCTCTGTTGTTCTCTCCTCTGTCACTTCCTGGCCCTGAAGTCTGAAAAAAAAATTAAAATTGCCTTTTTAAAAGTGCTGGTTCCATTTGTATGACTGTCAGTCAGCTAGCCAGGTTCATTGCAGTGGCACCCAGGAACCCTGTGGTTGACCCACCCCAGCTATAAAGGAAACCCAAGTGAGGGAGCAGCCATTTGTATGCACTTGGGTTCTCAAGGTCCTTGGAGGAGAAACAAAAAGCAACACAGAGCACTTAGGCTAGACTGGCTAAATGGGCAAATATCCACTGGAAAGAGCAACTGCATTTAGTGCTGAGCACTCAGACTGGATGTTGAAAGAGTATTGCATGCTCTTTGTGACTCTTGGTAATACCTCTGGAGCAGATTTGGGTTTGGGGTGGTTAGTAAAATGTTTTTAAAGTATTGTGCAGATAGTACAGATGCTAAACATCTGTCCCTATGAAAACCGATAGTGGCAATGATCCTCCTCTCCTTTAAGGAGGCTACTGTCTGTAGCTAGATTAGGGCTGATTCCTCCCATCTTAGATTTTTGGTCCTCATTATAAGAGCCTGTTGATGGGAGATCCCTCTGCCTCTTAACCCCAGCAGCAGCACCTTGCATGCCATGATCTTCACAAGATATTCAAGATGTTGTCACTGTAAATGCCTTCTGTTTTTCCTTCCCACTGAAGCAAAGAACCGTGGGATCGCAATTCCGGTGGATCTGGACAGCCAGGTCAACACCTTGTTCATGAAGAGCCACTCCAACATGGTGCAGAGGGCAGCGATGGGGTGGAGAATGTCAGCCCGCAGTGGACCTCGGTTCAAGGAGGCCCTTGGTGGGCCTGCCTGGGACTACAGGAATATCATAGAAAAGCTCCAGGTATGGAAACAGGACAGGCCTGGGCAGTGGTGGTAGAGCTTTTGTGGGCCAGATGTGGAGAACCAAGAGGCTAGTCAGGGTTACTGCTGGCTTAGAGTGACCTTTGCACTTCCAGGCGGCAGGAGCAGAGGTTCTAACTTCTTCTCTGCTGTGTGTTCAAAGTGAAGCCAACACACAGGGCCTTTTGATCCCTGATCTGGATTTGGTTGCTGCAGAAGGCAGTAGAGAAGGGTAGGAAGCGTGTTCTTCAGCTCAAATGGTGCACAGAGCAGGATCTCCTTTCTGCCTTTTGATGGGCACATGCCCTGTTTTGGCTGTGGAAGGGCTGCTGCAGGGTTTAGAAGCCAGGTTCATGCCACTGGATATCACCTGTAAGGTGGAGATCACCATGTGTGTGTAGTGGGTAGACAGCGTAAGGACTTCATGTGCTAAGAGCAGGACCCAGACAAATGGAGGAGCCCTGAACACCAAGGAAGCAACATCTCAGGTGATGCCCCAGTGCCATGCCTGACAAGCAGAGTTTTTCCAGCCCACCAGCATCTGGACTGCAGACAGAAACGGGCACCTCCTCTCTCTTGCCTTGCTTGAGAAGTGACAGAAGGCTGGATGTTGCTTTGCTGGCACCTGGGCTAGCAAGGTCTCTTGCAGCTGGCCATCAGCAGTGGGTCAGGTTGTCCTGCACGTGGTGCTGTGGAGCACTGATGTTCTGTCGTTATGGATGTTCTGCAGATTGTTCTTCTTTCTTCTTCCCTAGGATGTGGTGTCCTCTTTGGAGCACCAGTTCACTCCCATGATGCAAGCAGAATTCTCAGTGCTGGTTGATGTGCTGCACAGCCCAGAGCTGCTTTTCCCTGATGGGAGTGATGCCAGGATACGATGCAGTGCTTTCATGTCCAAGTAAGTGGTGGCAGGAGAGACCTGTTTGCTGCTTTGGAGAAGATGGCAGGGAGTTCACATCTGCAGCAGCACTTTGATTGTCAGCAGTGACCTGAGCATGCAAGTGTCTGAGGTCAGATGGAAAACCTAAACTCAGGTCTCTTGTGTTACATTTCTCAGCAGTTTAGGAGTCTGGAAAGGAGCAGGGAGGCTGCTTGCCCTGTCTGTCTAGCAATGGGATGGTGGTTGCTTGTTAAATCTGTGGCAGGCTCACCCTACTTTTCTGGCCATGAAGTTTCTCCAAATCTCCATCAGAAACTAAAGACTTCCCAAGCTAGATGTTCAAGAACTCATAATGAAGCGGGGTGCTCAGGCCCAATGTTTTCAAGGTGTTTTGTTTTCAGTTTTAAATTGCCAGCAGCTCTTTAAAAAATACATTTCATGACACCCCTGCTTGGTCTTGAGTGATCAGATGTCTTATTTGCAGGCTGTGCATTGGAATAGAGTCTTGCCATCTTTTTATGGGTCCCAAAGTGAGATACCCTCTCTGCCCTGACAAACTTATCACTTCAGCCAAGGTACCCTGGGGACAATGAGTGCCTTTGGCAGCTCTCCTGATTCCTTGGCTGTCCATATTCTGCAGAGGTGATCTCATAATGCTTTATATGGTTAGGAAAATTAAGCTATATTTTGAGTCCCATCCCATGCCCTCTGTCCAAACTCCTGTTCAAAGCCAACATCAGATCAAGCCCAGGGCTACTGGACGTGGCCCATGCCATGCCATAAACAGCTTGCTGGTTTATTTCACTACCTTCTAAGGAGTGCTTTGCAGAGTGATGTGGCAGTCTTGAGGCGAAGGTCAACTCCTTTAAGAATACTGCTAACAGTGCAAGCCTAAGAACTGCATTGTTCTGGACTCGTAGATCATGAAACTGGTGAAGATGACAGTGGGAGAGTCTTACACAGTGTCTTCACTGAGCCCAGGACACCCTTAGGGCCCTAATCCCTGGAGCTGTTGAAAAACTGTGTAGCTGCTGCACCTGGGGACATGGTTTAGGGATGGATTTGGCAGTGTTAGGTTTACACTCAATGATCTTAAAGGTCTTTTCCAACTGAAATTGTTTTATGATCCTACCTTAGCAGTGATCTAAACATAATCAGTCCTGTTGGGTTATAGAGTGCAGGACTAGATGATGCATTGCCAGCTCTCCCAGCCCTGCTTTTGCTGGCTGTGATTTAGAACCATTAATGGTGCCATCTTTCAGTGTAAAGCGATGGCCACAGTGCCTTTGCTGTATGCCCTCAGATTCCTTCCCTCTTGTGTCTTCTCAAACACTTCTCCAGCGGTGCATGAGGCAGCGCAAGGACCTGCTCTGCACAGACACCTCTGAGCTGACTGAAACCCAAAGGCCCATCACAGAGCTAGCTGGAGTCAGGAATGTACCTTGTTTGCTGGCTTGGAACAGTCCTGTGAGGTTGCTAGGCCAGCAGGAGCCACGGTTAAGGTCCACCCAAATGTCTGCATTTGGGAACACTTCCCCGTGAGAGCTTTGGGTGTCCTCTTGGCTGTCTGCTATCATACATATACGGAAGGGGCACATGTCATAGCTTCAAAGTTTGCAAGATGCATGGTGAACACTGGTTACCTATAAATAAAGGTTACAGTAAGTTATCCTTAATAAAGAAAGGATTAAATAGCAAATTTAGATTTTCATTCACAGTACCTTGAAAGTTCCATTTCCTTTTTAATTATGATTTCTCTTGTCTGCTTTTTATTGCCTTTCCTTGAGGAAAAATACACTGACAGGCAATTTTTGCATAGAGAAATTGTAGCGTGTCTTAGCGACAATGTGCAATGCTCTTTAAGGTTTAATATTTTACTTTAAGGTTGATTAATCACACAAAGAAGCTAATGGAGAAAGAAGAAAAGCTCTGCATTAAAATTCTTCAGACATTACGGGAAATGCTTGACAAGAAAACTAACTTTGAGGAAGAGGTACTGCTCCCACTTCTGTCCTGCACACCCGCGCTTGGCCCGGGGGCACTGCTCTGGGGCAGCCACAGCCTCTCTGCATGCTCCAAGGGCAACGTGCTGCCTCAGCAGCAATGTAGCCAGGTAGGAAGTGAGACTGACAGAAGAAACCACCTGCCTTACACAGAGAGTGTTGTACCAGGGTGCTTGACAGGAGCCAAGGTAAGGAAGGCAGAAAGAATTAGCAGCAGCACTGCGGTGTGTGGTGGTTATGTCTTGGACACTTTGTATGTCTGGAGATGAGTCCCCTTATCCCACCCCTGCCTGTATAGACCATGAAATCAACTGGAAATGCAGGTGTTTTAATTGCAAGTGTACAGCTTTGCCCTGCTGCCTCTGGTGCCAGACTTTTGCATGTTGGTCATTTTCTAATGCTTGGGAATGTGTGATGGGAATAGGCAATCTGCTTTGGGCAGAAGTGGCACAGTTTGCATCCTATAAGTGTCTTAATTATTTCTTGCACACACACCTCTCCTCTTGTTGCCCAGTTTCATTTGGAAAACAAAGTTTTTCAAATGCCTCTTGCCTGAGCCTTGGGATATCAGCGGGAGGTGCAGACTGACATCAGCTGTCCCTTCTTTTTGAGCCTGGTCCCTGTGCCTGTTGTGTGATTTCCTCTTTGCACATAATCCCAGTGGGGTGGGGCTGGAAGGCACCTCTGGAGACCATCCACTCCAACCACCCTGCCAGAACAGGGTCACCCAGAGTGAATCCCACAGGGACACAGCCAGGTGGGTTCAGAATGCTCCAGAGAAGACTCCACAGCCTCTGAGGGCAGCCTGGTCCAGGGCTCTTCCTCCCTCAAAGTGTAGAATTTTTCCCTTATGTTCATGTGGAGCTTCCTGGGTTTCAGTTTGTGTTCACTGCCCCTTGTCCTGCCACTGGACACCACAGAGAGCCTGACTCTGCCCCTTTAGCTATTGATCAGATCCCACTCAGGCTGCTCTTCTCCAGGCTGCACAGCCCCAGCTCTCAGCCTTTCCTTGCAGGATGGATGCTTCAGGCCCCCCACCATCTCAGTGGCTCTCTGCTGGAGTCTCTCCAGTACTTCCTTGTCCTTCTTGAACTGGAGAACCCAGAACTGGATGCAGTATTCCAGATGGGACTTCAGCAGGGCAGAGTAGAGGGGAGGTGGCCACACTCTTCTTAACCACATTGCTAAGCATTCCCTAAATTCTCTTGGTGTTATTCACTAGGAATCACAGAGCTTTCTCTTACCTCCCAGGGTCTTCTTTTCATCTCTTCACAGCTGACATGTTTAGTCGGGGATGTCCATGGCTTTCACTTTACCTTGAGAGAAGGTACTGATTACAGCCCAGCCTCTGCTGTTTCACTGGCTTAGGCTTTTGCACCCAAATACTAATTAACAGCACTCACCCGTGTTGCTGTACCTGGCAAAGAAAGAGAAGGTCTGTGGTGATTAAGATGCCCAGGCCCATGGCTGGTTATTTGGGATCTGAATTTTAAAGTGAAAAGTTTTGCTCCTGTGATATGATGTGATAAGGACCAACACCTTTTTTCCTCTTCTGTGGTAGAGGAGCCGTAGGCTAGAAATAGGAAACATCCACAGAGCCTTCGTTCTGTGCTGCTTGTTCTGACTGCAACATGTGGACATGGGAACGTATTGCTCAGGCCTCTAAGCAACCTGCTAGACAGCATAAAAGAAATCTCACGGCAGAGAAGTGAGATGAAGACAAAGGCAGCAAGAGCAGAAGATGAGCTCTGTTGCTTTGTGCAAAGACAAGCAGCATGGGCAGAAGAACTCAACCCCCTCTTTACCCCCTGCCAGTAGCAAAACAGGCCTAAGCCTGCACAGATGCACCTGTTTTAATGTCATGCCAAGAGCATCATAGGTGAGGCAGGTATCAGTATCCTTAACTATCATTCATACTTATTCTGACAGCTTTCTGGGTCCAGGTACAAGCCCTGTGGCACTAAGCAGCAACCTTTGTGTGAACAACAGCAGCTGGGTTTTATTTTTGGCGTTGTTTTGAGTACAGGTGCAGTGGATTTCACTAAAGGCTTCAGCTTCTCTTCTAGTTAAAATCCATGCTCACTGTAGCTATTTGAGTCATCTACATCACAAAGGCATCAGGATCAATGTTTCCTTGTTGTCTGGTTTTATTAATATCTTTTAAGCAGTGAATAAAGATTTTTTTGGACTTAAGTAGAAGATTCTGGCAGATTCTAGACTGGCAGGGGCTGGGTGACTGCCCAAGGAGATGCTGCAGGTTAGTATGTGGAATGAGTCAGCAGTTTTACAGCTCACATCTCCAGCTGTGTGGAGTTTTGCCTGAGGATATGTTCATATGCATAAATATAAATATTTATTTCAGATTAGGTATTCCTATTCCATCTCTTTTCTTAATGAGCAGCAGATTACCTCCATGGTGGAGTCCTGTATTTGAATGTGCATTCTGTGTCCTACCACCGTGTGGTTTGGGTTTTAATGGAGCAGATACTTAGGACATCAAGCATCTGAGAGACATTAATGCTCCTAGAGTTACTGAACATGAGGAAAAACATCGCTCCCATGGGCACCCTTACTGTAGTGGTGCTTGTTTCAGGTATCCAGCTGACATCCCAAAAGGTTTGTATCCGTGCTTATCCATGGAGCAAAAGCAGTTCCCATAGAGGCAGCAGGAGCTTTCATACCCTGGGAGGAGCTACACAGTGGGGAGTTCAAAGGAATCTGTGATTAATGAGTCCGGGGAGAGAAACAAGTTGCAGGTCTGCTGAAGTTTGGGATGGTTGCAGTTGTTCTTGGGAGTGTGGAGAAGAAAAGTGCACAAAGCCGTTCCCGGCTTAGGCTGGAGAATGCTTCTCCCCCCGCACCTCCCACTCCCTTTTCAGGGCTAGTTGCTCTACGGAAAGCCTCCTTTCTGAGCAGGTTCTTTGTCACCGCTGGGAAAGGTTTGTCATCTGCACTGGTGAGCCTGGAGGGCTGCTGCAGTATCACAGACACCACTGTGTGGCAACTGTGGACTTCTGTCTGTTGTCTGTGCGAGCAGGGCAGCTGCGGCTGCTCCTACACAGCTCCGTTCCCCCAGCAGCCAGACGTCTGCACTTGTGGAGGGGGCAAGAGAAAATACCTTCTTCAGTCTGGAATTTCCCTACAAGTGGAAAGGGCTTCTCGTGTTTCCTGGCGGATGGGTTAGTTTTGGGGTTTTTTTGTTGTTTTGTTTTGGTTGGGGCTTTGGGTGCTGTTGGCTTTCACAAATGTGCTGCTGCTTCAGTTAATGTGAGAGCAGCCAGGCCCGGGGAGAACAGTGAGGAGAATGCAATGAGTTGTGTTAGGGAGGGCCAATGAATATTTATGACAGACCAGGGAGCCAGTCGTGAAAATGAAACCTGCCTGATGCCACCAGATCCAAATCTTTGATCTCTGTCTGAAGAGCAAACACAATGAAGCAGGGGCTAATGGGCTCGTTGTGATGCAAGACTGGGCTCTAGTCCAGGGTCTGTCGTCCAGCAGTGGGCTTCAGCAGCTCAGTTCCCACAGGAAGGCTCCGTGGCTGGGGCCGTTTCGGCTCGGTCAGCCCAAACACAAGAGCTAAAGGTGTCTCTCTGGGACAGCAGGATGGGCTCTGCTTTTGCCTTACTGAGGGAAGCAAAGGCAACAAGAGCTGGCCAAGCCTTTCCATTCAGCCTCTTTCTGTGTTCTGCTCTAGCACCCTGTGAGCAGCTCCGGAGGGCTGAGCATTGCAGGAAGGTGGAAATTGGATCGCACTCCCTGACCAGGCTGTCTTGCCACTCTAGATGTGAGGGGATACTTGGAGGGAAGGCTCCCAGGTTTGTGTTACTCAGGAGGAGGCAAGGTTTGTGACTGCGGATGCACGCCCCACCTTGGAGCCACCTACCTCTATCAGGAACAGGGAAAAACCACTGCAGTGTGCTGGAAGAGGGGGAAGCCTAATGAAGGAGACAGCATTTGACAGGGAGCAGGAGAGAGCAAGCTGTTTTTCTTTTTAATGGTTGCAATTACTTGCTTACCACCCCTGCTGCACGAAGCAAGAGGCAGAAGAGGCTTGATTCCAGGCCACACATGAAAGCTGATCTGGAAGTCTCTGTCTAGCCAAACATGGGGAGAAAATGGAAACTCACCCTTGGCTGATTGGTTTCATACTGATGCCATTTCTAAGGGACTTCATCACCAATGACATCTGGCCAGGTTCTAATCCGTGGTATGGTCCCTCTCCCCGCTTTCTCCTTTTCAGGAAAAAGAGAGTATTGTTATCCTGGGCTTTGGAAGCAGCTCTTAAGCAACCACAGTAACAGCTTCTGATAGGACTTGATGATTTTTCCTGCCTGATGAGGACTTTACCCAGTGTGTTTGGCCTTGGAGTAGTGCCTGGATGGCATTGCCAGCTGGAATTGTCAGAGCTGCTTTGTCTTCTGTCCCAGGCAAACAGAAGCCTGCCGGGCAGGCACTCTCGCTCTTATTTCACATCCCTGCTTAGTCAGAGTTGCCAGCCCCAGGCACTGAAAACCCTTAGTCAGGCCACAAACAAGTCATGAGATCTGGCTTGGAAATCACGAGATTTTTTTTTTTTTAATTGCAAGTAGTTAATTTGGGATTTCTTGTGAGTGTTTGTTCTTCCAATTTTATTCTACAAATCCCAGACCATGAAGTATGCTTTGGTAAATTCTGCATGTGTTTGTTTACTTAAACGACAGCCAGGTTCATTTACGGTTACCTGACCTCTGGAGCTCACAGGGAACAGACCAGAATATCTAAAAGGTCTGCACTGACCATGCTGCTCAATGAGGAGCCTGTTCTGCAGCTGGTGATCGCCCTAAGCATTATGAGCTTAATTATCTCGGTGTCGCTTTGACCCCTTAGGCTTTTTGCAGAGAGCTTTTTCTGTCGGGCACAGCCTGAAAGTGTTCTTTCAGTTGGTGGCAATGAACACTTTGTGCAGGTTGTGCCTTGTTTACCTTGCAGCAGCTTTCCATGGGTAGCACATGGCACCTTGCCAAGGAGCCCCCGAGTCACCACTGCAGCTCCGCTGCGCTGGGCTCTGGCTGGGAGCATGCACATGTGGGAGCGCCAGAGCATGAGGACATGGCCCAGGGGCTGTGCTGGCTGCTCGGCTGGCTCTGAGCTGGCTGCTCAGCAAAGGGGTACCAAATGTGCTCGGAAGGCTGGCACTAGCGTGGGTAACTCCAGATGCAGAGCTGTCACTCGGGGCTGGAGAGAGGACTTTAGCGCTTCGAAAATTCCTCTTGGCAGTTGTTCAAAAGGCTTTGTCCCAGAGTCCTCAGCAGTTGCGCCCGCCACATCTCCTCGGACTCCTGGTGCCTGCAAGTCTTGTATTCCTCTCCCCTTTGGTTTTTCACTTCCTCCTCTTTCATGCAGAACACCTCATTTTTGGGGACTCCTTAGTTGTGTGTGGTAGTGTTTGTGTCTCATCAGCCCCACACCCAGAAGGGCTAGATGCCAGTTTCTCTCAGGTGCCCTGGACTCTCAGGTTTTCCAGCGTGAAGAATTCTTGGTGACTCCGGGGGCACATTGTGCTTTGCCGGAGGCAGGTCTTCTCTCATCTATGACCAACTAGAGGTTCTCAGTTCTAGGGTTTCCCCCAGGCCACTGGGAGGAAGTTTAAGCTCTCAGGAAATCAAAGTCTTCCAAATATACAAATATTTATCAGTGGCGCTTTGCGAGGAGTCCTGCACATTGTGAGGAAATTCTTCTTCTGTTCCTTGTCAGGGAAATGTTGCTGGCCAATGGCCTGTGGAGCCTGACTTCTGGCTCTGTGTGGGCACCCGTGTTAACTAGGCTGCTTGTGTGAGGCAGCAGGAATGCCAGTGGAGGTTCACTGCTGGCAGTGCCATGGATGGCACAAAAGGTTGTTCTGGTTGTTCATCACATTTGCCCTGCCTGATGCTTTGTGAGGTTGGCCGTAGGGCTTTGCTCTGCAGAGAGCCACCTGGCTGAATGCAGCCGTTTCTGTGCCCGGCGGATTTCCATCCCCAGGATGTTGCAAGAGCTCGTTTTTGCTGAGCAGCTGGTCCTCACCTGCCAGGCAATCCAGACATGGGTCTGCTACTGCCTTTGGTTGGCTGGTTTGTTTGTTTTTCTTTAAAGAAAAAAATCAGAAAGTCACCTAGCTGATAGAGACTTTGATTCAATAGGGATTTACTCTGATTTTTAAACTCTTAACCAGTTTGCCACTGGAACAGTTCTCCTGACTTTTTAAACCATTTCCATCTTTCCTGGTTTTTGCATGTGTTTTTTTTCCTCTTCTCTTTGTTTTGTTCTGAATTTAGCTGAAGAAAGACTGTTTGGGAAGTGTTGCCACGAAGAAGTTTTCTTTTGAACTAGCCAACAGTTTATGGCTCCTGTGTCTCCAGTTCAGTACTTTGATCCCTATCTGTGTTTTGCTCCTCAGCGCTGCATGGTGAGATTTCACTGGTGAGCCAGCTGAGGCTCTGCCACTCGCAAGAGCTGTGAGGTAATGAAATCAGAGTCGGCTGAAAGTGTTTTCTCAAGCCTTCTGCACAGTTCTGAGCTATTAATTTCCCACTGCAGCTCTGCTAGCTGAAAAGTAGCTGCTTTATTGCCCCAGACTACACATACACATACAGCGCCATCTTCAGCAGTGGCCTCCAGAGCCACAGAAGGTGGCATAGCAGTGGCAGGGCAGCTGCAGCAGGGCACAAAGGGGCTCTTTTGGACACGTTCTGGCCAGGGAGACATATATGCAACTAGGATCAGTCCCAGGGCCCATCTAACTGGAGCAGGAGCCACCCTGAGGAAGTGGCTATGGGTCTTTCTACAGTTGGTGAATAGACAGATTGATCCAGTGCTTGTTTCTGACTTGGTGAGTGGCATGCTGCGGCCAACACTTTGCTCATTCTAGATCTTCCTGCTGTGAGAAGGGATGGAGAAGGACAAGATAAGAGAACTGATCTCCCCTTTGATGGGTCACTTAAATATAGCATCACTTTTTTTGCCCCAAGTCTGCTGTGCAGTGCTCATGGAATCACAGAATCAGTTTTGGTTGGATAAGACCTCTAACATCCTTGAGTCCAACCATCAACCCACCATCTACATGGAACCATGTCCCCATGTCCACACATTTCTTGAATACCTGCAGGGATGGTGACTCCACCACCTCCCAGGGCAGCCTGTTCCAGTGCCTGACCATTCTTGCAGCAAAGACCTAAACCTGCCCTGGTGCATTTGAAACCATACTTGATGTGCCACTGCTGTGGGCACATGTCAGTGCAGCAGAGTGCTGCAAGGTATCATGAGCTAACTCATTTTGGGTTTCTCTCCAGAGGACCAAATGACTCTCCTTCAAAGGAGGTCTCTCTGAAAGTGGAAGGGTTTTGCATATGACAGTGCAGAGCCTAGCAGCTGGCAGGGTGCCCGTTTCTCCTCCTTGAAGCAAGCAGACAGGGTGCTCCTTCTGGGCTTTGTGAATGAAAGCTTTGCTGACAAGCATGGTGTGAAGTCTTCACAAACACTGATTTAGTCAGCTTGGTGTTGGGTTATCTGCACAAAGAAGAAGTTGGCTTCTCCTGGGGAAAAGGAGGCTTTTTAAAAGAGTCCCTTCTGGAGCTGTCCTGCTGTGCTGGCCAGCCTGACTCAACAGTGCTTGTTCTCCTGAGGGAAGCATCGTTGATGAAGGTGGCTCCAAGAATCCAGCCCAAGAGGACGGTCCAAGACAAGAGAAAGCAGAGTCCCCTGCATGTAGCACCCTCCTCTACAAACCTGCCTGTGGCATGCAGGCACTGGGCAGTGTTTGTGGGGTGGATACCAGCTGCCAAGCTGGATGTGGTGCTGAGACCAGCACAAGCTGGGCTGTGTTAACCTCATCCTGCCCTCCACACTCCTCTGTGTGACACTTGGATTTAGCAATGCAGACCTGCAGATGATGACACGGGCAGGAACCCCCTTGGCTGAAGGGTCTCCAGCCCTTGTCTTGACATGGGGGGAAGCATATTTTATCCATTAGTAAATAGCACCAGACTCCTGAGGGCTAGGCTTCTGAGAAGCAGCTGAGGGACTTGGAGTTGTTCAGCCTGGAGAAAAGGGAGCTGAGTGGAGACCTTCTCACTCTCTATGACTGCCTGAAAGGAGGTTAGTGAGGTGAGGGTTGGTCTCTTCCTCCCAGTAACAGGTGATAGGAGGAGAGGAAGTGGCCTGAAGATGCACTAGGGGAGGTTTAGGTTAGAGATGAGGATAAATTTCTTTGCTGCAAGAGTGGTCAGGGACTGGCCCAGGGAGGTGGTGGAGTCCCCGTTTCTGGAGGTGTTCAAAAGATGTGTGGCTATGGCACTTGCAGACATGTTTTAGTGGCCATGATGGTGTTGGGTTGATGGTTGGACTGGATGGTTCTTTCCAACCTCAGTGATTCTATGGTTGGTTGTGGTGAAACCCTCCCTGTGTGCTTGCTGTGGGTGTGTGCCAGGCAGGAGCAGGGTGGCAGCCTTGCAGCATGTGTGGGATGAAGGCAGGGAACGGCTGCAACAAGTGGGACACACAGGACTGACCCAGCCTCTGGCAGCCTGTGGGGCAGGAGGGCTGGGTGCAGTCAGCCAGCCCTGGGCTTGCTGGGTCCCAGGCACCTACAGCAAGCAGGAGGTGCCCGTGGCGTGTGGGTGGCTGCTCCCTGGCAGGGCAGCAGACTGCGAGCTGCCCTTCCCTGGAAGCCTGAGTTGGTGTTGGTGGGACGGCTCTGGGTGCGGGACGGCACTGTGGATGTTCTGCATCTCCCGGGGCCTCCTCGCCTGGTTGCTGCCGAGCGGACTGGATGGTTCTTTGGCCGTGCCCGCGGCCGTGCGCGGGTTCCCGTGGGCGGGCTGGCGGCGGCCCGCGGTTACATAAGGCCGCGGCGCCCGGCGGGGCCCCACGTGTGCCGCGGAGCCGCCGGCCCCAGATTCAATTAAGGCTGCTGCCATCGGGCGTGAGCCCGCATGAGATCAGCGCTGCTGCTCGGGCACCAGGAAGCAAATGGGCTGATTAGCTGCACATGAATTGATAAATGGCTCTGCAGCGCTGGCGGCGGCTGGCGGCTCCCTCCCCGTGCCGCCGAGCGGGGCTGGCATTAAGCATTATGTAACCTGGCTCCGGCGGCAGCCGCGGCGGCAGCGGCGAAAGGAAACAAACAACCACCTCGCCCTGCCTGCCCCTCGGCCTTCCCCTTGCTGGGGCATCACGGAGCACTGTCTGGTCGGGCTTGCTGGCGGGCTCTGGTCCTCGCTGGCTCTGCCCCTCGCTGGCTCTGCCCTCTGCCTCCAGCAGCAGTCTAGCGGGGCAGCGAAACTGACTGCAGGGCGGGGGTGGTTGGCAGATCTGACGTTACGGGTCCGACAATTTGTGGAAAGGATGCAGGTTAGCAGGCACTGAGGTTGACTCGTGTAGGTGGCCTGCTGGGACTTGTGTAGACTCGTATAGAGGGGAGCCGCCCCAGCAGCATCAGGCAGGGATGGCTGTAGAGTTGTGAATGTTCTTGCTATAAACCTCTTGTTTTTATCCAGCTCTACCAAAAGAAAGTCCTGCGATTGCAGGGGAAAACCCCAAAACAACCCACATACACATGGAGGCACAGGGATGGCTTAAAATGCACACAACAATGTATATTAGCGAGCAGCTGAGGAGCAAAATGATGTAAGAGAGATGGAAGGCACCATCCTTCAACCTTCACCCCATCTTTTCTCCAAAGCACATTTTGGAATTCCATCATTCCTCCTCTGATGAAAGCTGACATTCGTTGTCTTGCCCTTGAAAATAAGAATGCTGCTGCCCAAAAGCCATGAAGAAAGCAAACCCTCTGCAGTTCTGGGCTGCCTGCATTCTCTGCTGCTGAAGGGCCTGGGTGCACTGTTTGCAGGCAGGGTGACTGCGTGGCACTCAAAACATTTTCTTATTTTTTTCTTCTTAAACATGTCCCCTGCCACCACACAGTGAGCAAATGGCCTGTGTGCACCAAAAGCCAATGTTGCTTGCTAAGATCAGCTTTGCTGGCTGTGCATCTGGGGAGCATGCAGCCAATAACAGTACTTTGTGAGGTACACATGCTGCTGGCCTGGCCTGATTGCATTGCCAACAGGAAACTGTGCTTGGAGTTGCTTTTTTTGTTAATAATTATCTAACCCCAATATTTTTCCTGGTGTTTAGAGATTTTTCTCTTTCTGTTTCTCTTGCTCTGTTCTTTCACTCCATGTCTCCATACAGGATTGACACAGTAATGCTTACATGTCCATTGTGCTGGAGAGTTACGCAGCTCTGCCTCGAGAAGTGCTGACAAATGAGCCCTGCCTTTTTCTTTGGGCTCTGGTTTCAGCACAAGATTTTGTGTGCAACTTAGCACTGTCAGAAAGCAGAGGGAGGTGTGCTGCAGCTGGCTGAGGATCATTCTCCACAAGTCAGGACACAAAAATACAAATTATACCCAACAAATATCCTGTGCTGCATCCCCGCTGGAGCTTGAAGGAGGCTGTGTGGCTGTGCTTGCTAACGAGTGGATGCTGAGTTAGTTTAACGAGGCGGTGCTGCAGCCGGGGACTGCTCATTACCATGACAGAAATTAACCTGCTGCAGCAGCTCAGAGATGAACGAGTCCAGCTCAGACTGGGCTGTACTGGGAGACAAACCAGAGCTGTTCCTCTCTACAGCTTTAGCAATCCTTGCTTTCTCCTACATTATATGAGCCATTCTGAGCTGTATGGAGGAGCCTTTTACCATCCCTTTCTAATCCATTCAAGGGAAAGTAAGGAAGTGGTCCCAGTCCCTGCCTCGCATCAATAGACGCAGTGCCCAAGGAGCTATGCAGAAGCAGAGGTGTCAACAGCTGGAGCTGAACAATGTGCTGCCTCTCAGAACAAATGGCCATTCTTCTCACAGGCTGAGAGAGTATTGGGTGAGAGAATGTTAGGACTCTGGCTATCATCTAATCATACAGTGATTAAGGTTGGAAAAGACCTAAGATCAACAAGTCCAACTGTTAGCCTGACTCCACCGTGGCCCCTAAACCTTGCCCCAAAGTGCCATGCCTACAGGTATTTTGAACACCTGCAGGGATGTTGACTAACAGACATTACAGGAGAATAAGAAGCTCTGGGTACAACTGGGGCAGGTCAGATGGCTTGTGTAAGAGAGAAAGGCAGGAGCCCTGGTCTGGTGTCAGGCTGACCACACAAAAGCAAGTTGCTGAGCTATCACTGTGGAAAGAACAGAAGGAAAAATCTTCCTATTTTGATAGTTTTTGTATAGCTTTATTGCTTAGGAATGCAGGTGCCCTCCAAGTTGTGGGTTAGTGGATACTGCAGGAGCACAACAAAACTGGTTTCATTTTGGGGCTGGCAGAAAATCAGTGTCCCTCTGGCTGAGGGTATAAATCCAGCAGACAATGTTTATGTTTTGCCCTTCAAAAGGAAACGTTTTTTCCTTACAACTTGCAATTAAAGAGGACTGGTTGACTCCCCCCTCAGCTGCAGAGCTTTGCAGCCTGCTTCTGACTGCCTCTGCTTTGCTGCTGTGGCACAGTTTTCACACAGTGCTAGCACTCAGAGTCATAGGGAATGAGACTTTGAAGCTGTGTGGAGTTTTGAAAATGTTCACCTGTTGGGTTTTTTTACAGCCAACCTACAGAGAGTTTTAAAAATAGACCAGGTCCTTCTGGAATTCAATTACAGATGCCTGCCAGCTGCTTCCCCTGCCTGGCACCTGTTATTTCTAGCTTCTCTGTTCTCTGGATGTTTCTTGCATGCCGTGTGACACGAGTGAAGGGCAGACAAGTTGGAGGCAGAGGTGCTGGGGTGCAGACTGCCCTGCTATGCCCCCATCCCCCTGCTGCTGGAGCTGCCCTGTTGTGGCCGTGACGCGAGCTGTGCAGGTGCTGCACACTCTGGTGCCAGCTGTGTGCCTACTGCTGGGGCTGGCACTTTGTTCTCAGGCCATGTCCAGTGACTGTGTGAGCAGCTCTTTACTTAGGCCCTTTAGCACTGCATCCTACAACAAAAGCCAAGCGTTGTAAGAATCCCATCTCCTTGGCTCTGCATTCTGGCTGAGTTCACAGGCACACATTACATCCCCTATTTGCTAAAACACTGAAACCCAAACCCTGAGCAAAACTGCAAACTCCATTGCCCCAGAAAGTCCCTGCAGACTGGAATAGATTTGCCCATAAATGCAGACATTGGGTTCTCCCCTAGTATGGACTTTGCCTTTAGGAATTGCCTTCAGAGCTGCTGTGCAGGGTCAGAAGGCGGCCAAATAGCTCTGTGGCTGTTGCAGTGCACATCCTGTCTTCTGTGCTGTGTCATCCTCTTGGGCCTGCTTGCAGATGGTTCAGCTGTCTGCTTCCAGGAGAATGTTTTTCTGGCCGTGTTGCTGGGCTGTGATCCTCTTTCTGGTGCTGTCTTGTTTTACCCCATGGGCTCTCTGCGCCTATGTGCCCATCTGTGTGTGGCTGGGGCAGCAGCTTTCCACCCAGTCTGGCTGGCTGCAGGATCTCACTGGTTCTCTGCTGCCCTGCTCTCTTGGGTATCATTTTACTCTTTGATTGGAAAGAATATGGTTTGAGGGTTCGTGGCAGAAATTCATTTACTAATTCACAGAGGAGGGAAGTGGGGCAGGGAAATAATTCTTTGGTACGGAACAACAATTCTCCAAGGAGATGGTTACAGCATTTCTTGTTGAAGTACAGAGTGTTTGTTTTCAAACCCTGGAGAAAATGCAGTGGTTCTGTGGTTCAGGCTGTTGCATTCTTAACGCACAGCAATGGTGCTGGGGCAGATACAGCTGGTCCTGGGCTGAGCAGTTCCCTACCCCGTGTCTGGTGCCACTGATTTCAGGGGAAGCTGCTAGTTCACAGGTCTGCATTAGGCATGCTGTTGCTGCCCAACGGCTGGAGCCATGGAGCTGAGAGCTGTGTCTGAGTGAAGAGTTCTCAGATGTTGTTGAAGTTGATGCTGGAATCCCAGCATTTAATGAAGATCCTGATCCATTGCTCTTAGATTGGACTATGGGATGTGCCTGCTTACAGCATGCAGTGCTGCCTTGCATTAGGGTTCTCCAGGCATTAGCACCCACAGTAACTCATTAGCTAACTTCACTAGCAGGATTGTGCAACTTCCCTCTCTGCTGCTGTCTTCTGTAGTGGTTTCCAAGGTTCCCCTCCATGTTTTTGTTTGGATGCACCCACAGGCTCTCAGGAACTGAGCCCAGATCTGGTGTTAACTTGAGCAGTTGTTTGCTGTTTGATATGTAGATCTTTTTTGTTTTTCTTTCTTAAGAAGACTTTAAGTTAGGTAAAAGGTTGATGCTTCCAAATTTTCTTTTATTTTTTGAAGGACCCCGTTACCTGTGTGATGAGCGTGGTGAAGCTGGTGTCTGAACAGCAGAAGTGCACAGAGTGCACTGGAGTTGATGAGTTTCAGAGGGCTGCAGCTAAGTGTGTAAACCAGCAGCTTGAGGGTTTGATGTAATGCCACTTCCAGACAGAGTGGGGACTGCATGTGCCAGGGCTGCGTGCTGCCAGACAGCAACCACAGCAGCCTTCTCACAGCATTGCCACCTGCAGCACAGCTGGCAGCCCTAGCAAGAGCAGGAGTGGAGCTCTGTCTCTGGTGAACACCAAGGGGATTATGTCTTGCTGCATATCTACCTGAGCTCTTTGTGAGAAGGGCAAGGGGCAGCAGCAGCCCTCAGCCAGCACTACAGGCAATGACATGCTCTAAACACACTGTCTGTGGGAGGAAGCTCCAGCACAGGCATGGCCCAGAGCCGTCAGGGGCACTGTTCACAGCTTGCATGGTGCTGCTGATTCTTCGGCTGTGTGCTTCTGGTACAGCTGAGGCCTTAAGGTGCATCTTCAGCTCCTTGTTTCCCTCTTTCTGGGGACTGAGATAAACATCGTTGTAATTACAGCTCTGGCCACTTACAGGCTCATTTTGAATGGTTGTTTCCTGAAGATACCCAGAAACATTGTTAGGGCAGTAATGCCAGTTAAAAGCTGTATTCGATTCTTCACTTCCTTTCCTTGTTTCACTGTAGCAGTATGTAAAGAATCAAACTGACTTCTGACCATTGTGGGTTCTTGTGTTGGGGTTGTGTCCTTCATGGAGTGCAGACAAGCAAACCTCCTTGGGGTTTGGTTGTTTTGCTTTGCTGATAGGAGGAGCAGGTCGGGAAAATACAAGGTGGTTCCTTTGCACCTGATCTAAATCCCAACGAAGCCAGTGAGAAGATTTCTGATAGCAGAGCCACAATGGGATCACTCCAGCCACATGTTCCCTTGTGCCAGCACTGCCTGCTCCGTGTTCGCTGGGGGCTGGATTCCCCTTTTCTGCGTTAAATGAGCTCCGTGAAAGGAGCAGTCAGACAACTCAGTTTTGCAGCCCTGCCCACCAAACAACTGGTTTTAGCTGGTGTAGAGGCTTCGTAGTGATTCCACTTGCTCCTTGCTGGTACAAAGCTAAGGTAAGTGTAGTTCAAAGCGAAGGATTGGTTTTGGTCATAGCTCTGACTGTGTGGGGGCACCTGAGCACTGCCATTGGGAGCTGAGTGAGCCCTTGGCACCAAGTTGCTCTCCCATCTGCCTGTGCACTTTGCAGGTGGGATCAGTTACTTGGGCAGTTATGTGATCTTTGTTACACCTTCATGTCCTCATGGGCACAAAGAGGGGCTCCCGTGGCACCGATCAAGGCGGGCAGTCATGTGGATGAAGAGAGTTCAGGTTTTGCTTGTGCCCCTCTGTGTTTGTGCAGGGTGTGCCGTGAGGGAAGATGGCTCTGCCCTAGCAGAAGCTGGAGGTGCCTTCAGGTCATTGCGGTCTGTAGGAACTCGCCCAATGCCAAACACATTTGACAAATACGGAAGGAGCCCACTCTGCTCTGCGGGATGGGCCTGCAGAGAGCTGGAGGAATAGATGTTAAGGAGGGTAGATTGAGACTAGGCAGAAAGAAGACATTTTTCTAGCAGGAGTAGTGAAACGAGGGCACAAGTTGCCCAGAGAGGTGGTGGGTTTCCAGGTGGCATCCCTGGAAACATTCAGGGTCAGGTTGGACATGGCTCCAAGCAACCTAATCTAGTCAAAGATGCCCCTGCTTACTGCAGGTGGGTTGGACTAGGTGACCTTTAAAGATCTCTTCTGGCCCAATTCACAATGCTGTGTGACTTGTGCAGGGATGCTGCTTCTGGGCAGCTGAATGCACCTGACTGCTGCACCTCTCTGCATCTGAGAGCTGGAGAAGTCCTCTAAGATCGTCAAGTCCAAGCATCAACCCGACAGCAGCATGGCCACTAAATCACATCCTGCAGTGCTATGTCTCTGCTTACTTTGTGGCTTGTACCCAGCAGCTCCTGCAGCATGTTGTCCTTCAGTGGCCATGCCTTGGGGCAGGGTGTGCCCACTGCAGCTTTGTGATAACCCATCCAGAATCTTGCTGTAGGAGCACCCGAGGTGGTGCTGTGAGGGCTGGCTGTGTGTACCATGTTGGCTCCATGGGAGCTCCTCATTGTGGGATGGTTTATGCTGTCATTAGTCTTTTCGAGACGGGCTTTCCATCCCCTGACACCTAACACTAGTCTCACCTGCACCTGGGCTGCTTACCATGTCATTTAATAGCAAAAGCAGGAGTCTCAGGTGATTCCCTAGGAACCTTAGCTCTGGGTGAAGGAGGAGACAGCAGCATTCACTGGCTTATGGTTGCTTGTTGGATCAATAGCTCAGAGGTTTAGTGGGCAGGGGGATATCCTTTGCCAGTGTTAGCAGTAAGAGACTGACTTGCTGTTCCTGTGGAGAGAGGCTGCCTGCCAGGAGGTTGTTCAGGCAAAGAGCTGGGCCTGCAGTCAGAACGATGGAGTCATTTTGGCTGGAAAAGACCAATCCTTATCAAGTCATGAGCCAAGCTTGTCCAGATGAGAAACCTATTGCACTTCTCAACTCCTGAAGGCATTCAGGAGGCACACGGGCACGTTTAACAGCTCCCCACAACGACACAGCGATCTGTGAAGGATCTGGGAATATGGAGTAGCCTTTTGTGTGCTATAAGTGTCCTTTAATGCAGCCAGCATGAGCCCTGTGGCAGCTGTGTACAGAGAGCTTTGCTGTTCAAGGGACACGTTGAAAGGCACCTGGTTTGTGATCAATAATTGAGTTAGCTCAGCTCTGCCTGCATCTCCTTCTGCTTGTCTTGTGTTGGCACCAGCCTGGACCCTCATTTAGGCAGAACTTGAGGCAGGAGAACAGCTGCCCAGCTGCAGGTCTCATCATTACCAGTGCTGGCCTGGGGGACTGCAGCATCTCTCAGGAGCAGACCGCCTATTGAGACCTGCGAGTCCTGGCTGTTTGTTCTCAGTCCTGCTTTTGTCTTTTGCCCCATCTTACAAGATTTGTGTTCACATGTCAGGAAACAGACCACAGCCATTATCTCAGGATTGGTAGTTGTTTGACACTGGCTTTATGAGGCCAGTGGCTTAATGCTGCAGAGTTGTTTGTAATGTTAAGCTCCTACACCTAAAGCAGTGAGGTATCCATGGCAACTGTCTTGCTGTACCCCAGGCTGCCTTTGCACACAGGTCAGAGCACACACGTTCCGAGACACTGCCTCACTTTGGTCTGCCCTAGCCACCAGGGATTTTTACAAAGGCCCTGGCTCTGACTGGTTTTTAACAGAATTTTGTCTTTAATTAGCCACTGGGGCCTCTGCAGTGGAGGCAGCACAAAGCCTTTGCCACTGCAAGTGGGGCTGTTGGCCAGACCTGTTCACATAGAACCTGAGCCTTGTGCTGAAAGTAAGAGCTTGCAGCAAGGAGACTCCAAATTCAAGTTTCTACTGCACCACTAGAGAGCCAGCCTAGTGTAAGGTTTGTAACAGCATAATTCCATCCAGGTTCCCAGCAACCAGGCTGCATCCATCCTCAGTTTGCCCTGTCCCTTTTTTGGACAGACTTTTGCTTCATCTCAGTTTGTTGTGTTAGTTCCAGAGCTTCTGCTGCAGTGAATCATCAGGTGTGTTTCTTCTGAGTGTTCAGGTTAGGCATTTGAGTGTGGAGGCAGCAGACCAGGCTCTGCCTTTATCCTGACGCTGCTTTCCCAAATGCTCACTTGCCCTGCTCTAGTCTCCTTCAGAGCTGTGCCACCAAACACGGGGGCACAATTACCAGACTTACTGAGGGGAGAAGCTGCAAATCAAGTGTCACATGGATCATAATGTGTCCTTGGAACGGCCAGGGCACAGGCAGGGAGAAGGGAAATTCAGAGGGGACAAGGAGGCTGGTGAAGTCCCCATCCCTGGAGGTGTTTAAAAAGTGGGTAGATGTGGCACTTGGGGCCACAGTGTAGTGGGCATGGTGGTGTTGGGTCGATGGTTGGACTGGATGGTCTTGGAGCCTTAATGATTCTGTTCTATGATTCTAAGAAGAAAGGTAGAAAGACAGCAAAGCAGGAGAGAGAAAACCCAGATGCTCTCCCAGTGTTCTGCATCATCCCTCCACCACTGCATAAATCTGTCAAGCTTTTGGCCAAGCCCAAGCACTCTGGGAACCACAGCTCCAATACTAAGGCCAGGGTCTATGTCTAATGACTTGGGGGCCAGCGAGGGACACTAAGTATGAAGGTGGGAGCATCTGTGTGACACTTAGTCCCCAGCAGGCAAAAAGCCATTGCATCATGGTGTGGACTCACAAGGGGATAGAAAGGCCTTTAATGTGTACAGGAAACCCAGCTGTGGAACAAAGTCATTGCAACGTGGTCATTAATCAAGGCAGCTAAATAATGGTGACATTCTGGGCAGCGTTATTTAGGGCTAAATGAGGGATCTGGTGTTCAGAGGCTGTCATCAGAACTGGGGAGCCTGATGCTGTGGCCGCCTCTGCCAGGCAAAGGCATTTTTGGGTGTCTCAGAGGATGAGGTAGTTTGGACTTTGTTAGGACAAGAGCAGAAAAGTCACCCGTGGGAGGCAGAAGGGCAGGATTTGAGTTACCTGGCTAAGTGCTCAGCTTGGCAGCAGCAGTGTCTGGCTGGAGAAGGGAGCCATGAGCTGCTCTCTGTTCTTCACTGTCTGAGGTGCCTCTGCTCCTAGCTCTGCTCAGCAGAAGAAGAGTGGCACCCAGACCTCGCTCAGACGGCATGCAGGGACTTTGGTAACATCCTCTTTTGTTGCAGCAGTTCTGCATTTGGTCTGCTGAAGGCAGGGTGCCGCTGATGTTTTGGGTCACTTCAGTGCTCTGCTCTGGCTCTCTCCTTGTTGGAGATTCTATAGAACCAGTTTGGCACTTGAGTTGACATTGCGCTCATGGATCTAGCACAGACAGCCTTGGTGTGCTCCATGCTCTCTTTTGAACACATCTGGATTGCCAGAGGATGAGACCAGAGGACTGAGTGCTGTCTTTCTGTGTGGCCGTCACCAAATACTTAAGAAGGTCTAAAAATCCTCATTCTAGGCAGAGCTGAAGTTTTCTATTCTTCCTGAATTCTTGGGATAATCCCTGGCAGAGAGATCATAAATCTCTGGCCCCTAAAGCTGCAGACTTTGGCTTCTTTCCCGAGGCTGCTTTGGTTATTTTACATTTGCTATTGTAGCTGTCCATAGAGTGCCCAACCCCGCCTGGAGTCTTGCTGAATGTGGCCCTAACGATTTCCCGTGGTGATGAGTTTTGCCATCTAATGATGTGTGGGTTAACAAGTATTTCTTTATCACTTTCATTGACCACTTTTCTATTCCATTGAAGGTCCCTTCTTACGTGTGGGAGGAAAGAGGAATTCCTGACCTCCCCCTCTCCTCACCACTCACTTTTCTGTGCTGCTGTCACCTCTTCTCACCTCTTCTCCGAGGTGAGCAATCTCAGGCTTTAACACCACAGTTTCCCACAGCTCTCTGTGCTCCCAGCACTACTCTGAGCCTTCTGAGAGATGGCAGCCTGTGGAAAACACAGCTTCAGGTGAAACTGTGCTGTTGGTCTAACTTGGGGCACTACCTTTGGTTGGACTTGATGATCTTAGAGGTCTTTTCCAACCTGAATGATTCTGTGATTCTGATGTCACCTTTGCTGTTTCCCACCCAAGGTTTTCACAGAGATGTGCCACAGGAGAGAATTTTACTCTTAACCAGAATAGCCTGAACTGGGAGTTGTGCAGCCCCTAAGACTGTTGGTGGGTTTTGTCTTGTAGCCATGCTGAGCACTGGCTGGCTACTCTGCCTTGGCATGACTGGAACTGTGAAGTTGTCCTTGGTTTTCACAATGCCTTTGATCCCTGCTGTGGGGGTGCTGCATGGCCTTTACCAGAGAGATGGCATTAGTGGGGACATCAGGACTTCTGAGACAGCAGCAGAAAACTGCAGTCAGTTTCCAACCCTCCAGAGCAGGCTTTCTGCAGACTCACCATCAATCTAGGCTGTACATTGCATCTCTGAAAAGCATCTGGCATTGCATTCCTGCAGCTGCATGCTGTGTGTGCAGCAGCCTTCCAGGGACAGCGATTTCTCCTTGGGAGCAAAGGAAATGCGAACACAGTGATGGCAGCAGCTTCTTCCTAAATGTGCCCTAAAACATAGCGTGCTGGAATAGCCACTACACGTGCAGCAGCCCTCTCAAGGACAGAGAGCACTCAGCAGCAAGAGATTAAATACAAAAGGGCAGCTTGACGTCCTGGCTGAACAGCTTGCTTCTTAGATAAACAGGAGTTTCAGGAGTGGGAGTGGGAAAAGCTGAGCAGCCTCATAAAAACATGGATTCTTCTGCTACTTGTCTCTGTCTCTGAACAGCTGATTACCTTGCAAGCAAATCGTGCTGATTCCTCCAACCAGTTCTAGAGTGGCTTCAGTTTGTTGTGGGGTTTAGTGTTTGGGGCTTTTTTTTTTTTTGTCTCTATCCTAAAAGAGAACTTTTTCCTGATCTCATGAAACTTAACATGTAGAAACTGCTGTTGCTCCTAGAGTCAGATGACAGCTAGGAAGCTACTGAGCTGTGGACATGACAGCTAATATACCTCCAGAAGGTATTAAAACCAGAACACTGCACCCTTAACATTTCCTTTGCATTCAGCAGCCCTAGCTCAGAGCAGTGGTTTACGAAACGAAACGTCTGCTGCAGTGTTATGCAAAGGCAGGGTCATTTCCATAGCGCTCTGCAAAGGACATGGTGAGGTTTATTTGTTGGAACCGAGGAAATCTTCGACTCCAGGAGCAGGAAGATAATACTGGCCTCTCACTTGAAAGGAGGGGGCTGAGAACTGCTTGGAAAACAGGGTTTTCCTGGTAAAGGATGCCTTCTAAGAGCAGAATGTCTTCTTGTCACTTGGGGGAATCCTGGAGTCATTCTGTCTTGAAAAGGCCTTAAGGATCAGTAGTGGGAGGTGTCCCTGCCTATGGCAGGGGGTTGGAACTAGATGATCTTTGAGATCTCTTCCAACCTTACCATTCTATGATTCTATGATCATCCAGTCCAACCATTCTCCAACTCTGCCAAGGCTGGTACTAACCCATGGCCCTCAGCAGCCCCAGGTCTTTGCTGGGGAGTTTCCAGCCACTCTGACTCAGCCTGGAGCCTTCATGGGCTTGTTGTGATCCAGCTGCAGGAGCCAGCACTTGGCCTTGTTGAATTTCATCCCATTTGCCTCTGCCCATGGATCCAGCCTGGCCAGGTCTCTCTGCAGAGCCTTCTCGCCCTCCATCAGCTCAACTCCCTCCCAGCTTGGTGTCATCTGCAAGCTGACTGAGGGAGCTTCAGGTCCTTTGTCCAGGTCACTGATAGCTGTAGATGTAAAGATCTTATCTTTGGATCCCAAAATGAATGTTTGACAACTGTCAATATTTTATGGGCCAGTAAAGCAAATTGATACTCCACCAAATTAACCTCTATTTTCAAAATGCTTTCTTCTCAGCCCAAGTGTGAATGCTGAGGTTTTTCACTAAAATCCAAACAGTTTTTCTCTCCTACTGTATTCATAGCAGAGACACTTTAGAGATGCTGCCAAAAAGAAAAATCCTTTCTTCTAATATGACACTTTCCTGAGTTGTTTCAGGGTGCAAACCCGGGCAGTTAGCAGGCAGAACCTGGTTTCCTTGCAGTGTGCCCAGTGCTCTTTTGCTGCCCATGTTGAAAATGGACAGGCAAGAGCATTCGTTTTGCAATATTTTGGCCCTTGGGCTTCCAGCTTCTATGGAACCTGGAGCTGCAAAAAAAAAGAAGAGTTAGAATACTGCTAAAGCACCCCAACAACTGCTCCTTGAGCTGGGTGTTAGGGAAGGGCTCTGCTTGTAGCTCACTATTTTGTCTGAACCTGTCAAGGAGTCTTTGCAGCAGCTTCAGGCTCAGGTTTATCACTCAGCTGCTGTGCTGTGGGCAGCCTGTGTCAAGAGGAGTGGGACTGGTGCCAGACTTGTGTGGGGTTGAACAATGGCACATTTCACATGGGGGTGTCTGCCTAATGAGAGACAGCTGAGAGGTGTGGGTGGCTGGTTCTGCTCTCCCAGGAGAGCTGTCTCATGAGGTCTGGTGAATATTTTGGGTTGTTGGTGGGGTTTTTTTCTTTTTAGAGTTGTATGAAAACTTTTGCCAGGCAGTGTACGTGTCTGCTCCTTCTCCTGCTGGAGCTGCTGGCAAACCTCCCGTTGGTGTTAGTGGAAGCAGAGCTGGACACCAGCTGGACACAGCCTCATGCTGAGATGTGCTTTTCCCTGGGATGAATAAATGCCCTGGTGTGCAAATGGCTCTGCTATTGGGGGTCATATTTTATGGGTAAAAAGATATCAGTTCCAACTATCAACTGCTCTATGAAGACATGTTGTTGCAAAAAGATCAAAGCCAGCAGAAAGCTCCCTCTGTGTGAAAACAAACAACCAACCCCCAAAACCAAACAGCCTCCCTCAGCCTGCAAGCCTTCTGGAAGCTGCTGGCATCATGCAGGCAGAAATTTTCCACTTTGTGGACGTGGTAGTAGTCAGGATTCCGGGGCCCTCTTCCAAGCTTGTGCTTTTGCAGCACTGGCTGTGTGGTGGCTCCGTGCCTCAGCTGATCCCTTCTGAAGATGAGGTCTGTGCCATCATGCTGTCTAAGAGCAGGTCAAATCACAACCAGAAGGGTTATAAAGCTTTCATCTATGGTATCTCTACAGAAGCCACTTGCACCAAACCACTGCTTCTACCATATTCTGTCTCTAAGGGAAATAAAGGAACAAAATGATTTGAAAATGGGTGAAAAACAACAACCCAGAAAGTGCTGCTAAAGCAGATCCTCGGCCCAGGGAGTGGAAATGTCATTTCTGAATGATGAGAGGCAATGTGTAGAAATAGCTGCTTTTGGGACAGCTTCCAGAGAAAGCAGGCTTCTGACCTCAGCTGAATTCACTACAGGAGAAGGCTCCATGATGTCTTCAGAGATGATGGGAACTGACATATTTTTGTCACCCAGTTTGTACTCCTCATGCAGACCACAAGGGCTTCAAATAGTTTGAGAAGCCACCCAGTGATGATTTAGTAGCTACCAGCAGCAGACCATCACCCCTCTTTTCAGGCTGTCCCAGGAGCTGAATGCTATCACTGTTTTAGATGATAAAAGTAAAATTCATGACCCACAAACCAAATAGCCCAGCAGCCTCTGCCTCTTCTCTAGCTGCATGTCTTCAGCTTCTCACCAGTGGGTCTTAGAATCATAGAATGGTTTAGGTTGGAAGGGACCTCAAAGCTCATCCAGTTCCAACCCCCCACCATAGGCACGGACACCTCCCACTAGAACAGGTCACTCAAGGCCTCCTCTAACCTGGCCTTGATCACCTCCAGGAAGGGAGCATCCACAACCTCCCTGGGCAACCTGTGCCAGTGTCTCACCACCCTCACTGCAAAGAACTTCCTAACATCCAGTTTCAATCTTGCCTCTGCCCGTTTAAACCCATTACTCTTCATCTTGTCATTACAAGCCCTTGTCAATAGTCCCTCTCCAGCCCTTCTGTAGCCCCTTTCAGATACTGGAAGGCTACTATAAGGTGTCCTGGAAGCCTTCTCTTCTCCAGGCTGCAGAGCCCCAACTCTCTCAGCCTGTCCTCGTAGCAGAGCTGCTCCAGCCCTCTGAGCATCTTCGTGGCCTCCTCTGGACCTGCTCCAACAGTTCAATGGCCTTCTTGTGTTGGGGGCTCCAGAACTGCACACAGGACTCCAGGTGGGGTCTCAGGAGAGCAGAGTGAAGGGGCAGAATCCCCTCCATTGCCCTGCTGCCCACACTGCTCTTACACGTTTATCTTGTAGACTGACATCACCCATTACCAAGTTTCTCATGTAGATAATCAGAAAGAGGGTTGAAGTAGTTCATGTTTATTCCAAGAAGCTGAGGGGACTGCAAGCCTTGGATTTCTGATGAGGAGCCCTGTTTTGTCCTCTAGTCACTGTCATGGAGCTTCTCCAAACTTGATCCAGCTTGTCAGCATTCTTCTTGAATTGTGGACATCAGCTTGAGATGCCCCAGCACGTGAAGGCCAGTGGCATGTTGGCCTGTATCAGGAATTGTGTGGCCAGAAGGACCAGGGATGTCATTCTGCCCTGTGCTGGGGGTGTTCAGGCTGGAGAGGAGGAGACTCAGGGGGACCTTATCACTCTCTACAACTACCTGAAGGGAAGTTGCAGTCTGGAGGGGTCAGGCTCTTCTCCCAGGCAACTAGTGACAGGACCTGAAGCTGCACCAGGGAAGGTTTAGGTTGGATGTTAGGAAGCACTTTGTCAGAGAAGGGGTGATTAGGCACTGGAGTGGACTGTGCAGGGGGGTGGTGGAGTCACCATCCCTAGAGGTCTTTAAGAAAAGTTTGGATGTGGCACTTGGTGGCATGGTTTTAACTGATGTGGTGGTGTTGGGTCATAGGCTGGACTTGATGATCTCAAAGGTCTTTTCCAGCCTCAATGATTCTGTGAAGTCAGATGGGCTCCTGAGTCCTGCATTACAGCTTTCTATACTCTTTCTGGAATCTTGGCATCTGAGGAGTTGTCATTCCACTGTTGTTCCATTCTTTTTCTTCAGGACCTTCCATTCTTACCCATAATGGCCTTGAGAGAGCAGAGTGAAGGGGGAGAATCCCCTCCCTTGCCCTGCTCCTCTGTTCCTTGGTGTGCTGCATTGTATGGTTGTGCCGAGGTGTGAACATCGTGAGGCACAGGGCTTGCTTCTAGGCAGTTTAATGCATGACGCCTAAGTTGTTATTGGTGGCTTCACTTCATCCCCTTTCTGTGGTGCTTTCTAAGTGTTTTCTTCATAGAATCAAAGTGGTGCCAGGTCCTGCAGTTGGGTCACACCTGGGCATGTGCTCAGGTGACCAAGAAGGTATCCTGGCCTGGAACAGCAATAGTGTGACCAGTAGGACTAGGGCAGGGTTTGTCTCCCTGGGCTTAGCACTAGTGAGGCCACACCTTGGATACTGGGCTCAGTTTTGGGCCCCTCACTCCAAAAAGGACATTGAGGGGCTGGAGCAGGTCCAGAGTGGGGCAACAAAGCTGAGTAAGGGCTGGGGAGGAGCACCTGAGGGAGCTGGTGTTGGTCAGTCTGGAGAAGATGAGGTTGAGGGGAGACCTCATTGCTCTCTGCAGCTCCCTGAAAGGAGGCTGCAGTGAGGTGGAGATTTGGCTCTGCTCCCTATGATCAGGTGATAGGAGAGGAAATGTCCTGAAACTGTGCCAGGGAGGGTTAGGTTGGAGCTCTGGAAGATCTTCTTGACTGAAAGGGTTCTCAAACCCTGGCAGGGAGGTGATGGAGCCATCATCCCTGGGGATGTTCAGAAGCCACATAGACATGGCACTCTGGGACATGGTTTAGGGGCCATGGTGGTGTTGGGTTGACGGTTGGACTCTGTGATCTTAGAGGGCTTTTCCAGCCTGTAGGATTCTGTGATCCTGTTCAGCATGCTGAACCATAAATATCATCCCAGTTCATTAGGATGTAAGCAAAGTTCTGTGAGACAAGACAGGTTTGCTGGTGGGCTGGTGCTTCTGCAGGGGCCTCTCCCTGCCATGGCTCCCCTGAGCAGGACACCCCAACCTCCCATGGGACCAGCCCCATGCCAGCTGGGGAAGGGAAGCACAAAGCCCTTGCATTGAATGTAGACCCCAAGTGGTCTGATGGCAAAGAGCACTTGTTTGTCTCTGCCTGTTCCTGCTGGAATCATTTCCCTGTTGCAGACTCCTGTCCCTCAGTGCCTAGGTATTGAACACTGCACCAACAATGACCAGCTGTGACCAGTTGTTGCCTCCTTCTGCCCTGCTTTTCGCCCTAGCTGCTGTTGGGGACAATGCAGTGGCATTCATGGGCGACAATGAGACTGTTGTGTTCCATTGTGGGGGCTTTCAGGGCTGTACAATGTCCTAGCCATTGGAGAGGGACTGCAGTCAGCTGAGGGATGTTTACAGCCACCTCCATACCCTGAGCCAGAGGAATAAAGGAAGTGTTGAAGGCAGCAGGGGAGAGGTTCAGCTTGGAACGTCGGGACTCCTGCCAAGTGTGTAGGGAAGTGATCATGCACCCAGGACTCAGCAGTGGTGATGCCACACCTCAAGTTCTGGGTTCAGTTTTGGGGCCCTCCCTGCAAGAAGGACATTGAGGGGCTGGAGCAGGTCCAGAGAAGGGCAATGAAGCTGGAGAAGGGTCTGGAGAACAGGGCTGGGGAGGAGCAGCTGAGAGAGCTGGGGGTGTTCAGCCGGGAGAAGAGGAGGCTGGGAGGAGCCCTCCCTGAAAGGAGGTTGGAGTCAGGGGGGGGTTGGTCTCTCCTCCCTACTAACAAATGATAAAACAAAACTACATGGTCTCAAGTTGTATTGGGGGAGAATTAGGTTGGAAATGGGAAAAAATCCTTTTCTGTGAGAGCGATCAGAAATTGAAACAAGCTGCCCAGAGAGGTGGTGGAGTCCCTGTCCCTGGAGGTGTTCACAAAACACATAGACATGGCACTTGGGGCTGTGGTTTAGTGGTCATGGTGGTCCTGGGTTAACAGTTGGACTCGATGAGCTTAGGAGTTTATTCCAATCATAGTGATTCCATGACTCCATGTGTGGAAAGCTATCTAGGGAAGCCAGCACTGCTGCCTGGTGCTGATATTTTTGGCCTCTCATAGCATGTCAGTAAAAGCTGTTGCAGGCTGCTCCTGGCCTTGGGTCTGGAGCAATATTTGCTTTGTGGTTGGACCAGGTGAGGAACCCTTCAGGAGGATGTCAGTGGCATGGCTCTCACTTGCCCTGGCAGCAGTTTGTCTCATCCACGTGGTGGGGCTGCCTTTGACTGTGTGCCTTTGGCATTGCCACCAAAGCAGACACCAGGCACAGGCCAGCAGGGTCAGCACTCTTTCAGGGAGCGGTTTGCCGCGGGCCATCAGGCGAGCGAGACAGAATGACACATCAATATGATGCAAGTTCAAATCCACTTTAATCAAGCAGAGACAGTGCTTATATATTGTAATATCTTCCGTGCAGGCGAGCACGAGCCAAGCACGCATCTTTGGATTGGCTGTCCTATCTTGTCCATGCGCCGTGAATAAAGCATTGATTGGCTGCTGTTATAGCCACACCTTATTCATTCTCTCCTTGGTTACAGGCCGCTGCTTCTAACTTTCTTACTCTGATAAGGAGTCCCAAGCCTTCCAGTCCACACAGCTGCCTCCTATCTTGCCTGACTCCCACAAAGGGCAGCTGTGCTAACCGTCCTCTCTCACACCAGCAGCTTCCTCCCCCCACATCCCTTGTACTGTTTTGCTCTAAGGTAGTGTAACCAGAGAATGAGACCCAACAGCGGTTCCTAAGGGGTGCCTCACACAGCTGTGTGCTGGAGGTGATGGGATGGGCACTGGTGCTCCAGGTCATGCTGCTGGGCTCTGCTCTGTGGAGTGGCACCTAATGTGACAAAGGCTTGGGGAAGTCGTGTGGCTGCCCACGGTCATCACAAAGGGGATGAAGATTCTTGCTTGTCAAATGTAATGTCCCTGACTGCTGACACTTTGGCTTCTGAGAACTGTTACCTGGATTCCTGGGAGGTTGAGACAGGGAGTGAGACAGAGCAGGGATCCTGATAATCAAACCTTGCTTCTTGGGACAAGCAGTGCAGTTCATGCCTTAGCCTGGATCTGGATGAAGCAGGATTCCCCTTTCTCTAGCCAGCTGGAGGAGAATCTTCTTATCACTGCTCCTCCCAGTGTCTTTGAAGGTAACAAGGCAGGAAGAAGATCTGAGATGTGCCAGCACTTCCTTGCTTTTATGTCTTAAGGTCTCACCAGAGACCTTGCAGTGCTCTTTTCCTTACAAACCCTTAGGTTATGCATGCACCTACAGCTGTTGTCAGCCTCCTCTGCCTCTGTGAAGCCAAGTGTGATTGCAGGTGTTCCCAGAAGACTGGAGGCAAACTGAAAATGCCAAATAATTGGCACCCCCAGCTCGTGTTGCAGAACAGAAGCAAAATGAAAGGGAAGCTCTTCAGAGAGCTGAATGAAAGGTTTGACTGGTTGCGGTGTTTGGAAGTGAAGGAAGAAGGAGATGCAGGGAGTGCTTTTTGAGCTGCACTATCAGCTGTCACATTTCTGGGTCAATATTTCATGTGGTGAAGCTGAGGGATCTGAGATCAGAGACACAGGGAGCTGTGCTGCTCCGCTGCACACAGCAGGCAGGGCACAGACACTGACTGCAGAGCATGGCTCTGGTAGGACTTGTAGGTCAGGATGCCCATCTTCCAGCAGCTGTCGNCTGTGTGCCTTTGGCATTGCCACCAAAGCAGACACCAGGCACAGGCCAGCAGGGTCAGCACTCTTTCAGGGAGCGGTTTGCCGCGGGCCATCAGGCGAGCGAGACAGAATGACACATCAATATGATGCAAGTTCAAATCCACTTTAATCAAGCAGAGACAGTGCTTATATATTGTAATATCTTCCGTGCAGGCGAGCACGAGCCAAGCACGCATCTTTGGATTGGCTGTCCTATCTTGTCCATGCGCCGTGAATAAAGCATTGATTGGCTGCTGTTATAGCCACACCTTATTCATTCTCTCCTTGGTTACAGGCCGCTGCTTCTAACTTTCTTACTCTGATAAGGAGTCCCAAGCCTTCCAGTCCACACAGCTGCCTCCTATCTTGCCTGACTCCCACAAAGGGCAGCTGTGCTAACCGTCCTCTCTCACACCAGCAGCTTCCTCCCCCCACATCCCTTGTACTGTTTTGCTCTAAGGTAGTGTAACCAGAGAATGAGACCCAACAGCGGTTCCTAAGGGGTGCCTCACACAGCTGTGTGCTGGAGGTGATGGGATGGGCACTGGTGCTCCGGGTCACGCTGCTGGGCTCTGCTCTGTGGAGTGGCACCTAATGTGACAAAGGCTTGGGGAAGTCGTGTGGCTGCCCACGGTCATCACAAAGGGGATGAAGATTCTTGCTTGTCAAATGTAATGTCCCTGACTGCTGACACTTTGGCTTCTGAGAACTGTTACCTGGATTCCTGGGAGGTTGAGACAGGGAGTGAGACAGAGCAGGGATCCTGATAATCAAACCTTGCTTCTTGGGACAAGCAGTGCAGTTCATGCCTTAGCCTGGATCTGGATGAAGCAGGATTCCCCTTTCTCTAGCCAGCTGGAGGAGAATCTTCTTATCACTGCTCCTCCCAGTGTCTTTGAAGGTAACAAGGCAGGAAGAAGATCTGAGATGTGCCAGCACTTCCTTGCTTTTATGTCTTAAGGTCTCACCAGAGACCTTGCAGTGCTCTTTTCCTTACAAACCCTTAGGTTATGCATGCACCTACAGCTGTTGTCAGCCTCCTCTGCCTCTGTGAAGCCAAGTGTGATTGCAGGTGTTCCCAGAAGACTGGAGGCAAACTGAAAATGCCAAATAATTGGCACCCCCAGCTCGTGTTGCAGAACAGAAGCAAAATGAAAGGGAAGCTCTTCAGAGAGCTGAATGAAAGGTTTGACTGGTTGCGGTGTTTGGAAGTGAAGGAAGAAGGAGATGCAGGGAGTGCTTTTTGAGCTGCACTATCAGCTGTCACATTTCTGGGTCAATATTTCATGTGGTGAAGCTGAGGGATCTGAGATCAGAGACACAGGGAGCTGTGCTGCTCCACTGCACACAGCAGGCAGGGCACAGACACTGACTGCAGAGCATGGCTCTGGTAGGACTTGTAGGTCAGGATGCCCATCTTCCAGCAGCTGTCGGCCAGCACCCCCAGGTCCTTTTCTGCTGGGCAGTTTTCAGCCACACCGCCCCAGGCCTGGAGCCTTCATGGGGTGGTTGTGACCCAGGGCAGGACCCAGCCCTAGGCCTTGTTGAATCTCCTCCCACTGGCCTCAGCTCATGGATCCAGCCTGGCCAGGTCTCCACAGAGCCTTCAGCAGGGGGCTTTCTGTATTTCATTTATAATCAAAATGTTCTATAGGGATTCTAAGGCAAGGTCATACAGCAGCATGTCAGAACTGCTTCCTTGGGCTTTGCTAGCTCAGACCACGAGGCACTGCTTTTCTGCATATCTTGGCTGTGTGCTTGCTAATTATGGTGGAAAGACCAAAGAAATGATGGATCTGTGTTAAAGAGCTTGCTTTTCAAGCTAAGGAAATTGGCCACAACTCTTAATTTCTTCTCTTTTTATCTTTTAAAGGGCAACACTTTAAGGAAAATCCTCCTGTATCGCTACTTTAAAGGAGAATATGGAAGTGGTGTGAACGGGCCCCTGTCTGCCAGCTACAGCAAAGCTGCACAAGTGGGAGGTAACTCGGTGTGGACCATTTAGAGAGTCCAGAATTAGCAGCACCAATTTCTCTAACAGGCATTTTGGAAGTGCTCCAGAGATTCAGCTGCAAACTAATCAAGCATGTTCTGTAAGCAGCTGGAGAAGAGGTGCATCAGACTTCTCCTGAGTGGCACAACTCCTCTGACAGGGCTGGTGGTGCATTTGGTGCTTCCAGCACAGGGACCTGCCTTGTGCCCTGCAATCAGCCATTCAGTTCAGGTCCAACTGGTAACACCTTTTTAATTTGCCAGCAAATCTACCTCCAGAAATTAGGCAAAGCACAAAACATTGGGACAAAGCTGTTGCTGTTGCTGGAAATGTAAAAAAACTAAAATGAGATTAAATCTCAGATCCTTTCTTGGTACGTGAAAAAAAATACGAGGAAAGACTTCTCACCAAGACTGTGATTAGGCAGTGGAACAGCCTGTCCTGAGAGGCTGCAGAAAGTGTCAGCTCTACTGCTGTCAGCAGGAAGTTGAAGTTCCTGGTCCCTGCAGGTGCCTTAAATCATAGAATCATAGAATGCTAAGGTTGGAAAGGACCTCAAAGATCATCTAGTTCCAACTTCCTGCCATAGGCAGAGACACCTCCTACTAGAACAGGTCATCCAAGGCCCCATCCAACCTGGCCTTGAACACCTCCAGGGAGGGAGCAGCCACAACCTCCCTGGGCAACCTGTGCCAGTGTCTCACCACCCTCACTGTAAAGAACTTCCTCCTAACATCCAGTTTCAATCTCCCCTCTGCCAGTTTAAACCCATTGCCCCTTGTCCTGTCATTACAAGACCTTGTCAATAGTCTTCCTGTAGGCCCCCTTCAGATACCGGAAGGCTACTCTAAGGTCTCCTGGAAGCCTGCTCTTCTCCAGGCTGAAGAAGCCTGATTTTTTTAATGATCTCATTACAGAAGCCACAGGAGGTTACAGGGTGGCTTCTGGACAGCACATTTTGCTCCCTACAAACTGGTGAAGTAAAGCTGTGCTCTGGTTTTGAGCTCTCTTCCCTAAAACGTGTGTGCAGATCTGTGTGTGTGCATGGCTTTCATCACAAAGGAGGTCTGAACCGTTGCAGTCAGTGGCAGCCGCAGTGACCGACTGCAGCAGTGCTTTCTGCTCCTCAGAAGTGCAGGGCTTGTTCTGCTCAGAGCAGTATCACACTGCTCCGGTTTTCCCAAGGCACTGACAGCTGTGCACAAGTGACTATGGCAGGCAAGATGCTAATTGGTGCTAACTAATGACTTAATTTAACATAATTCCTTAAACCCCGCATTTTTAATGTGGATCACCTCAAGCCTTAAAGAACATCATTGTGCTGCTCGTGGGCTAGGAGCCTTACTGGCCAAAGCAAGAAGGTGGAAGCCATAGCCAGAGTGGATTTACCAGCACACAGCCCTCCTGTAGGCCTGGTCTGAGAAACGGGTTGCAAAGTGGTCTCGGAGCAGTGACCAAATATATGTGGGGTCAAAAAAGGGGTTCAGTGGGCAAATCAGAGTCATTTCATAGAATCACAGAATGGCTCAGGTAGGAAGGGACTTCAGAGCTCAGCTGCTCCAACCTCCCCACCATGCCTGGGGACACCTCTCAGCTAGACTCAGCTGCTCAAGGCCTCCAACACCCCCAGGCAGGAGGCTGCCACAGCCTCCCTGGGCAGCCTGTTCCAGAGTCTCACCACCTTCCCATTGAAGAACAACTTCCTAAGGTCCAGTCTGAAAATTGTGACAGAAGAAGGATTCAGGGTTTTGGTTTATTTCTCACTCTTGGAGCCCAACACTGCAGTTTCACAAAACAGTCTTGTTTGTGTGGAGGGGAATTCTGCCTGGCACTGCATTCCAAGGTGGTTTGTTACATTGCTCCCGTGTGCACAAGGCAAATCGTTGTCACTAATGGCTTTGTTTTCACACACACCTGTGAAACAAGCACAAGTGCTGTGGTTTTGTCCACTTTGCAGGTGGATTTTCAGGACAAGACTCGGATAAGTCTGGGGTGACCATGTTTGATATTCAGTGCCTTCTGGACAAGGAAGGTGCCTCAGAACTGGTCATAGATGTCATCGTCAACACCAAGAATGACAGGATTTTCTCAGAAGGCATTTTGCTTGGGATTGCCTTGCTTGAGGGTGGAAACGCCCAAACACAGGTACTCGTTCACTGCCTGGGTCATGTCGATCTCCAGATGCTTGCCCTGAGCTCCGGGGAGCTGCTTGCTCGTCACGGGGCATGGAGCACTCCCTGTTGTGCCGTAGCCCCTGGTACAGGCTCCCCAACAGCAGCACACTTTTCCCAGCTGCACTTTCCGGGCAGCACAGTGCTCCTCTTGATCTGGTCCTTGCCCCGTGGGTGTTCTGCAGTGCTTTCCAGTGTACATGCAGCAATAACAGCAAGTTGCATTCTGGAAACATTTGGGATGTTTGCCAAGGAGAGGAGAGCTGGCTGCTGGAGAAGAGCAAGCTCCTAGCCCAGACAAAATAGCTGCATCAAACTACAGACTCTAGCTTTTGTGAATGATGTCCCCCACAGCCAGCCTTTAGATCAGAGGTGATTGTCTGTTCTTACTCTCTGGTCAACAGAGTCACCACCAGAGAATCACAGAATGGTAAGGGTTGGAAGGGACTTCCAGAGGTCATCCAGTCCAAACCCCCTGCCAGGGCAGGTCACACAAGAACACATTCAGGCAGGTTCTAAAAGTCTCTAGAGAAGGAGACTCCAGAACCTTTCTGGGCAACCTGCTCTGGCACCCTCATAGCAAAGAAGTCTCTTTTCATGTAGAGGTGGTACCTCTTGTGTTCCAGCTTGTGCCTGTTATTCCTTGTCCTATCACTGGGCACTGCCAGAGCCTGGTTCCATTGTCTTGCCCCCCACCCCTCAGACATATATAGACATTGATCAAATCCTCTCTCAGCCTTTTCCTCTCCAGGCTAAGCAGAGGAGAGGTGCTGTGAATCACTCCCTACACTCCCCATAGCTCATTGGGAACCTAAACCAGACAGCTTACACCCCATTGCAGGACTATAGATGTTAAATGAAAGGAATCCCATCCTCTGTCTTTATTCCCTGAGAAACCACAACACCATCTGTTACCCTTAGAGAGTGGCCACAAGATGTTAAAGTGCAGTTTTGCTACAGCTTTCTCAAATTAATTGCTGGGGGTTGTAGAAAGCTTTTACTTTAAGACCGAGTTAGTAAAGTGCTGGAAGTGGTGCTCAGTGTGCTTGGCAGTGGTGCTAAGGACTGGACTTCATGACCTGAAATATGAATTCCATGTGTGTGTGAAGTACAGTGTCTGTAGCCTAGGCTAGACACTGCAGGTCAGATGTTCCAGGCTGCCTCTTGCTACATGCCTACAATCACTTCTCCCTTACTTGTGGGTGGAATATTGTAACTTTAGAATGCCTGGAGAAATGAAGAGTCTCACAAAGTGATCCAACTTTAATATTGTGACATACTAAAGATTGCAAATAGGAGTGTTCACCATTTTATCCCATTTTAAAACCAGTCTTATGTTCCACTTTGTGGAAGAACTGGTCGGGCAGTGGCCAACCCATTTTCTAAGTGCAGTAACTATTCATTTGTTTCACCAAAACTGCTGTGGTTTTGTCTTTCTTCTTCCTTAGAAGACTGATCTTTAAGGAATGTGTTTTTTGCAGTACTCCACATACCAGCAACTGAAGGAGCAGAAGAAGTCAGAGAAGTTCTTTAAAGTCCTGTATGACCGCATGAAGGCTGCACAGCAGGAGATCCGCTCCACAGTCACAGTGAGCACTATTGACCTGGGCAGCAAGAAGAAGGATGAGGACAGTGACCTGACCACATCTGCTCCCAAAAAGAGAGGTAAGAAGGCACCCATGTTCACATGGGGAGGTCTGCACTGTGCTCCAGCAGCACCTGCTGCAGCAGCACACTGTGCTGAGCAGGCAGCTTTCATGTTCACCCCTGCCAGTTCTCATCTTCTGCCTGCTTGTCTCTGCACTGGAGGCTGTCTCTTGAGCTGGCTCCAAGTTCAGTGAAGCTGTGGCAGCTTATACCAGTGGAAGATACATGACCATGTGTTAGAGCAGCAGCAGCAGAGGCTGCTGCTAATGGGGCTATTGCACAAGAGCAAGACCAGGAACTGATTTCCCACCCTGTGGCCCCTCCATTGTTCTCATCATTTATTGTATATGGAGAGAACTTGTAGAGCTTTTTGTCTTCAGATTCTGTTTCACTCTGTTTTGTGGTCGGCTTGGAACATGCTGTCCCTGCATGAGTGTTGCTTTGATACTCTTTTGTAAGTTGCCTAGAGGTCTTTGAAAAGTTAGCAGCAGCGAAGGGAGAAAGAGCTGCATTCATTGTGATTGTGCTCTTATTGTTTAATCAACCAGGGGAAAGAGTTTCCAAAATTAAGGAAAATTATCATCTTTTCAGTAAAGGATTCAGCCCTGCACCTGAAAGAGGGTATGAAAGGACAGTTAACAGAAGCATCTTCTGCAACATCCAAGGCTTACTCTGTGTACAGGAGAGAAATGGATGCAGAAATAGATTTCATGGGCTCAGGACCAGACGCTGCAAATGCAGAAGAGAAGTCTGCAGAAGAAGCAGTCATGAGCCCTGCCATTGCCATCATGCAGCCAATACTGAGGTTTCTTCAGCTGCTGTGTGAGAACCACAACCGTGAGCTCCAGGTAAAGGGGTTCTCTGAGCTGAGCTCCAAAGGAGAGGCTGCAGGAGCTGGAGCTCCATACGGGAAGAATAACACCCTCGTGTCTGGCTCCTGTTACAGAACAGGGCTGCCTGAAAGGTTGCTCTTCTCTCAGTCCATGGGATGACACAGCCCTGGTCAAGAACAACTTGTACCTCTGGTTGAGCACATGTCGTTATCCTCTGAACTGCATGGAGACCACAGCATGGCCAGATGGAATTGGGAGGTGTCTAAATATGTCTGTGTGTATAGTCCCTGTGCACACCTGGTGGGTCACAGGCCTGGAGTCCATGGGAGGTTTCTGGGCAAAGTCTTGGTACTTCTCTTTTCCCTAGGTGTTATGATTAAAGGCTTGAAGATGCTACATGTGTCCCTGCTATGAGTTGCTTTGGTAGGAACTGCTGTCCCTGGCAAGATGAACTGAAAATCGACCCCTTCCCTGTATGCATGAGGAAAGGCTATGTTTAACACTCTTCTTTTGTTGCTCTTTGATGTTTTTGTAATGTTCCTTTTCTTCATCCACCAGAATTTTTTAAGACATCAGAACAATAAAACAAACTACAACCTGGTTTGTGAGACCCTCCAGTTTTTGGACTGTATCTGTGGAAGCACAACAGGTGGGCTGGGCTTGCTGGGGCTTTACATCAATGAGAGGAACGTGGCTCTCGTGAACCAGACGCTGGAAAGCTTGACCGAGTACTGCCAAGGCCCATGCCATGAAAACCAGGTATGGCTCAAGTGACTTCTGGGTGCTCCACAGGGTGTCTGGATATCTCTGTGTGTGTGTAGGGAGCCCTTCAGGGGTCTTGATAACAGGAATTCACTCAGAACTGCTATAAGTGGGCTTGACATGTTTCACCTGAGCAACCCCTCCAATCAGAACTCAAAGCAGGCTCTTCCTGTGGTCTTCCTGCTTCTGCAGAAGCTTTCCAGGCCTCTTGGAGACAGTTCCATGTCTGGTGTTGGTGGGTCCATGTCTTAAACCTCACTTTGTAAGACTGGGTTTAGAGTCACAGTTGTGGAAGAACACTGTGAGCACAATCTCTCCCTTCTCATGCATTCTGCCTTTCCTGGTGTTGGTGGAGGTTGTTAACATTTGCTCCCCTTAATTCACATAACTGCCACGGAACTTACTACTCTGTTACACAGCCTAGCAGCATCTTTAATTATGGTGCCAGCAGTGAAATGGATGGAGACCAAGGACGTGCTTTTAATCTTCTGTGCCTCACTTGATGAAGGCTCTTTATGTCCTGTCGCTGTGACTGGGGAGATGTCTCTAGTGCCTGCTGAGGCAGCACAGCAAAGTAGAGAATGTAGTACCTGCTGCTGTGTCTGATCTGAAGCAAAGTTGTCACAGTGCATGTAACTGCACAGTTTTTGCTATGGATGGAAAAATGGGGAAATTGTGGTGGGTGAAATTACAGTGGCAGCCTGTTCTGGGCCCTAGAAATAGCTGAAGAAACACAGCTAAGTGTGAATGCTGGTACCTGAAGGTGCACCAGTGGAGTGTGAGTGCTGTTGTTGTGGGTGCTGGTAATCAGCTGCCTTCACTTGGTACTTCGAAAGCAAACAGACAAAAGTGCTCTAGTGGACAGAAAGTTAAAAAGTTACATTTGATCCACTAACAAATGGGGAGAGCATCTGGGAAAGAAAAGCAGAGTTACAGGACTAGAGGTAAGAAAGATAAATAACTGTGTTTCAAGCTAGTGTGTTCTCCAGAGGAAGCACTGAGGAGCACTGGAGGAAGTTGCACTTTGTTCCTTAGGCCTGCCTGCTGGAGAGACACTTGAGTTCTGTGGTGTACACCAGCTGCAGCTGTAGTTCAGAGGCAGATGCACTATGCTGTTGTTGTCATTTTTCCCTCTGTCTTTCTGGAAGCAGTGGTTGGGCACTGCCCAGGGAGGTGTTCAAGGAACATATGACCATGGCCCTTGGGGGCATGGATTGGTGGCCATGGTGGTGTTGGGCTGATGGTTGGACTGGATGATCTTAGAGGGCTTTTCCAACCCAAGCAATTCTTGATTCTACATTTAAACATCTTTGCTGTTTCTGCGTGAATGTTCAGCTGCACCTGGCAGTGCTGCTGTGCACGGCTCTGTGTGACTTTTGCCACTTGGTGCCAAGCCCTGCAGGCATGGTGTAGCTTGTGCCACCTCTTTTCCAGCTGTCTCCTTCTGGCAGTGCTGGGGTTAGCTCTGTACCAGGCCAGTCTCCCTCAGTACCTCTTGTGGCACATTTTGAGGCTGCTCTGCTTTCCCTGGGAGGTTTTCTGCTGTTACCAGGCCTTTCAAGCTCTGGGTCCTTGTTTTGGACCCATGCTAACGTGCATGTTCCCTCCTGCCCTTCCTCTGTGTGTCACTTCCTCTTCCCTTTCCCCCTCCTGCCCTCCTTCTCACTCCCCTCTCTTCTCTTCCAGACTTGCATAGCCACCCATGAGTCTAATGGGATTGACATTATAATTGCACTCATCTTGAATGACATCAACCCTCTTGGCAAATACTGCATGGAGCTGGTGCTTCAGCTGAAGGTACAGTTGGTGTGAATCTGTGTATTTAAATTTCAGCAATAGCAGAAGGCAAACCTGAGGAAGAGCTGTAGGCAACCTGACATTTACTCAGTCTTACCCAGAGCAGAACATCCTCAGCAGCCTTTGCAAACAGACATGGCAATGAGTTCACCTCAGCTGCTGAATCCTTATCAGTCCCTCTGCCAAAGGCTGGATGGGCTCCTAGATGAGCTTCTCCAGTGTGTGCTGCTGCCTGCAGAGGGGAGCTCTGCAGCTGTGCTGTCTGCCAAGCAGGGTAGAGCTTGTCCAGGAGCAGCCTTGACTTACTGTCTTTTCTTGCCTTCCAAATGAAGTATGGAGAACAAGACAAGCAGCACTCTGAATATGTGCTCCAGATGTGAGGCTGCATCACTGCAGGCAACTTGTCTTCTAGGATGAGAATCCAAAGCTTTCCGAACTAGCTGAGTTGTCCCAGCCAGACAATAGAGCATTCTGTGTGAAGTAAGTGGACTACAAGGTCCAGGGTACATCTGAGATGAAATTTGACTGCTTAAAAGGAAATGTTGATGAAGAAGGCAGAAATTAGCTACTTGATAGCGTGCATGGACAAGCACCTTCTACAGACACAGCAAAGGAACATCTGGAAGATGCTTAGCATGGTGGGCAGGTGAAACCAGTTGCAATTAACTGGCTGCAATGATGATAGCATGGGAAAGGGAGAGCTACATCGTGGCTGGACTCGAGGATCTTGAAGGTCTTTTCCTTCCTATTTCCATTGCAGGTGGTCTGCTTCCTCCCCCAGGCCAGCAAATGCTTTGTGGTAGCTGCATTGCATCCTGCTGGCAGCATGATGGCTGTCTGGCCAAAGCATGAGTCCTTGCAGCCAGAGTGCCGCAGTGGTGGCAGTGGCACTGTGTCCAGCCCTGCTCCAGCAGGCGCTGAACTGCAGCTGTCCTGAAATCCAGGCTTCAGTCCCTGCATCCACCCAGCTACAGTAACTGCAGTGCTGTTTTGACTTGCCATGGTCGTGAAGCTAGCAAATGCTTCTGGGACGTCTTTCCATGAAATAACCAAAAGGGAATTTAGGCATTGCTGCAAGGGGCACTTTTGCTCTGTTCTCAGGAGGCTTCCTCCTTCACCTTTCTCTTGCTTAAATGGCAGCAGTTGTGGTGAACGATACCAAAGGTTCACACTGGGGGAACGATTCTGATTTTACAGAACCACAGAGTCGTTTATTTTAGGCACTATGGGCTGCTTCCAAGTGTTCACACAGCTCCATCTGCAGTAGGGGACAATGAGGGGATGCTGTGGCAGGTGAAACAGGGCAGCCATGCTGTGCCAGCAAGGACTCAGACATCCAAACCCACTCTTCCTCCACAGCATCTGATTGATCTGGTCTCCAAAGTCCAAGGCACTGCTGGGTTACTGCTGCTGAAGCTGGCACTGTTTAATCCTGGGAGAGATGTTAGTGAAAAGCAGCCAGCTCACAAAATTCTCCCACAGGAGTGTTTGGTAGTGAAACAAAATTCTAGGGATGTATGGAAGCAGTTTTGGTTTTATTTAACACTTTTTTATTTAAGTAATGACCACTCAGTCTTCATGAAAAACAAAAGGGGAAGGAAACCTACCTGCAAGCTGAAACCTCTTTGAGACTACTGAGTATTGTTCTAGCAGAAAGCTGTGACAAGAGCTTCTAGGTGGGCAATAAGGAAGCAAAATGGGATTTAGTGTCATGTGCAGCCTGCTTTCTGTTAGAATGCTTCTGCAGCACAGTGTGCAGTAGCCCTCATCATCTCAGTTAAAACAAATGCAAAGGTTGCTAATCCAGGGAGGAGACTGAAGCTTGCACTAACTCGGGTATGTATCTCCAGAACAATGCCTCCAAGCTTTTGCTGGCCATTATGGAGAGCAGGCACGACAGCGAGAATGCAGAAAGAATCCTTTTCAACATGAGACCAAGGGAACTGGTGAGAAAACTTCTGAATATTCATAAATCTTTGGGCTGACAAAAAATACAAAGCTGTGGTTAGAATGTTGTTCAATGCTGTGCATCTGAGCTGAGAAGCGTTGGCAGCCTGCAGTGGCTCAGTGCATCAGGACAGCGCTCGTGCACGTGGGCCCTGGCAGAGGATCCAGCCTGCACACTTCCAGGCTGTACAGCTTGGGTGTTTTCATCCTTTTCCAGCACTTTCCTGGACCTGTCTCTTAGCTAAACTACCCTGCTCTGCTAGACTGCCTTGAGTGCACTTTGTCAGGGACTGGCCAAGTCAGTCTGCGCAGCTGCCAGAGCGCCGACAGGATGTGCCTGCAGGGATGTGCCCCCTGGCTGCTGTGCTCTGGAGCAGCTGTGATGCCTCTGTAGGTCCACAGGAACTTTAAATAGGTTTGAAATCTGGAGAAATGGTTTCCAATCCAGCTAACTGTGTAGCAGATCTTCTTGTGGGAAGATCTGTGGGCGTCAGCCCTGCCCTAGGCACAGACCAGTGACCTGCTGGTCTGGTGGCATCACTGCTAAGGCTGCTTATCAGCATGAGGAGGCCCTAAGGTGACAGCTGCAGGATCAGGCCTTGTGTGGGGAACAGAGAATTTCTCCACCTTGACCCTGCGGGAGGCTTTTGAATGTTCTGGGGTTTCTCCAGCACCCTGCCCAAATCTGTCTTTCCTTTCCTCTTTGGCCAAGGTATTTTTTTTTCTATTAAGGGAGTGGGTAAGGCTGAGTGAGGTTGCAGCCAGCTCTAGCCAGAAGGAGATCGAGGCTGCCCAGCACCACCTGTTTGTAGACCTGTCCTCAGGAATACCTGCTCACAAGGGCTGGACATTCCTGCTCCCTTCTCACGATTACAGTTTTGTTCCTGAGTAATGTGGCACTTTGGAGCTTCAAGCTTGTCTCTGTTAAGTGTTTCTCTGCTCACACCTCTTGCAGAACCATAGGGCACATTCAGGCTGGTGTATGTTCAGACACAGAGTGCCTGTTCCTCAAGAATGACAATGATGGATTTCAGCTCTTCCTGCCTGGCCTCTCTTGCAGGTGGATGTGATGAAGAATGCCTACAACCAAGGCCTGGAATGTGACCAGGAGGAGGAGAATGGAGATGATGGCATCTCCCCAAAGGACGTTGGCCATAATATCTATATTCTGGCACACCAGGTAGGCTCTTTGGGGCATGATGGCTTTGAATGGGGCGTGATAGCTTTGGGGTGCAAAGGCTTCGAATGGGGCAGGAAGGCTTTGAAAGGGGTGCGATGGCTTTGTTGCGCAATGGCTTTGTTTGGTGTGCGATGGCTTCCACAAAAGTGTTGCAAGCTTCAGCTCCACACAAAACCTGTCTGATCAGAACTGAGAGCTTTCCCTTGTGATTTCTGACTCGCGCCTGTGTGCATCATGACTTTGGGGAGCTGCTGAAAGCAGGCCCAGACAGCAGTGTGTGGATAGGCACAGGCACTCTGCAGGGTTTGGTGGGCTCTGTTTGTGTCAAAGGACACAGGACAGGAGCAGGGCAACTGATGTCCCTTTGGCTCGTTTTTATCAGTCAGTTCATAAATTATGTTATCATAGAATCACAGAATGGTTTAGGTTGGAAGAGACCTCAAAGATCATCTAGTTCCAACCCTCCACCACAGTCAGGGACACCTCCCACTAGAACAGGTCACTCAAGGCCTCAGTGTGTCAGAGTAGCCTCAGCTGCGGTACCAGGTGAGCCTGAGCTGAGAAGATCCCTGTGGTTTGATTTGTTAGCTACCCAGCAAGAGGAACTGGATGTTTTTACTCTTTTCCCCTTTCAAATTCTGCTGTGCTGCTCTTGATCCTTTTTTGGTCACTGTGCTTCTCTGCTGGTAAAGATAGGATGTAGGTTTTGTTGAATGAGAGATGGATTCTTCAGAGCAGTTAGTATCAAGAATCGTTTCTCTTTCAATTGTGTCAAGAGTAGTGACCTTTTTTTTTTTTTAAATTAGAAGAGTAAAGATGGATTTCTGGATTCTGTAATAAATGACAGCAGCTGGTGTGTCATGAAGGCCGAATTTTCAGAAGATGTTTTTACTAAATACAAAGAACTAAGCAGATGGGGACAGGGAGTGTCCTGCATTCACTATGCTAATTAAATGTTGTTAGGATTCGAATGCCCAGTGGGAAGAGTGTCCTTGCACTCGTGTTGGGCAATGCTTCTTTGAAGCAGGGAATGCAGAAACAGTTGCTGAGCTCTGCTCTGCCCTTCCAGCACACTTCACTAAGTCTGGTTCTTGCAGTGTGATGGGGGTGACCCTTAGCTTTTCCTGCAGCCAGCAGGGCTCTTCAGCCACTCTCCTGACACTTGTGGCCACTTGCTCTCCTTACAGCTTTGTGGTGCCCCTGTAATAGCAGAACTGAAGAGCAGGAGTTCCTCTTTCTGCTGTTGCTGCCTTCAAATACAGACAGTTTATTTCAGGGAGCTTGGACTGCAGTTTTTGTCTTTGAGCTCCTCAGGATGATGCCAGCTTCTGCATTTTGCCACCACTGCATCCTTCCTGGACCTTCCTGTGGTTGAGTTTTACCAGAAGTAAAAGGCATTCTTTTAAATGGTTGGCCCATAGTTGGCATAGAAAGTTATAAATGTCACATGCAGGGATGAGATTTCTGGCACCACATCTCCTTCACAGCCTCCCAACTCCTGCCCCAAGCGCAGCACAAAGCCTGTGTGTGTCAGTGCACTCTTGTGCATCACAGCCACAGCTCTGTGAGCACCCTGGAACATGATGGCAGGACCCTGGCTGGTGAATGTGCCATGTCATGGCAGCTGTCTCACCTCTGTCACTCTGTCCTCTCTACTCTTCCCTTTACTTCTTCATCTAGCTCCAGTGCCAGTGGTGTGTTCTGTCAGCTCTCTGCCTCTTCTTTTCAAGCCGTGGTGACAGCAAAGGGATGTGCTGCTCTTATTGCTGTCCTTTCAAAAGATGGTGTTCAAGCAGGCCACACTTGGCTTTGCAAGGTTAGTAAGGCTGTCCACAAAGAGGTTTCATCTCGTGTTTCTGTAGCAATTACCAAAGCTTTTGACATCTTAGCTCCAAAAAGCTCCATATTTACTCAGTGCCTATACACAGCAGCATTGCTGCAGGAGAATCGAGTTTGTAAATGGTTACCCCAAAGAGAAGAACTCATGAAAGGCTTTTCAGGTGACCACTTCAGCTTGCTGCCTGTTAGTTCTAACAAAGTGTTGCAGCAGATTGTTCTTGGAGCCAGCAGTGTTTGTATCAGCTTCATGACCTTGTGCATTTGCTAGGAAGATTGCACCCACAGGCTCCTGCAGTCCCCAGGGCTGTGTGTTTGCTCCCCTGGGCTGGAATGCTGCTCTGGGATTCCCAGCTGGATACAGACTGTCTCAGGCAGGCAAGAAGCCCAAGCTGATGCACTGTACCTTTCAGCAGTGGCTTTATTGGAAAAGCTCAGAGGAACGTGAACCAACTTTGCTAGCCAGCCTGTGGCCTGAGAGGGGGCACCTGGGAGAGCTGTGGAGGCATCTCCTCAATCCGGAAGGATGTGAGTGGGCATGGAGCAGGGAAGCAAATTCTAATATTGTAGCCTTTCCAATTCTCAGTGCTTTGATTGTTCCTCCATCTGGCTCCCAAGGCTGTTGCAGGAGCATGGGAGTACTGACACCTTTGGGGGTGCATTTTCTGTGCTCAGATGCTCTACTTTAGTTGGATGCTGAAATTCCTTGCTAGAGAGGGAGCACAGGGCTTGGAATTCCACAATACCTTTATAACCTCTAAATAATAGAAGAGCTGCTTTTGTTTTTTTTAATGAGGTTAAGCCACGATCTTCTTTAAATGCCAACAGAGTATCAAAACTACCTGTACTTAAACCATATTCTGATGGCACCAAGACTTCATGAGAAGTTACTTCCTCTACCCCTCAGGTTAGAGGAAACTCACACTGCTTGGCAGCAGTGCAGGTACATAGCATACACAACACATGTACAGAAAGATTGGAGCTTGTCTGGTCCCAGACTCACTGATTCCACTGAATGAAAAAGCAGGTCAGTCATGTTTGGAGCAGCAGTGCCCGTGCCCATGCCCATACTCAGCAGCTACTGTGAGCAGGCAACAGTTGGCAGCTGTTGCTGGGGGTTGTCTGCCCCAGTGCCTGGTGGCAAGTGGAGAAAGGTGCTATAAGAAATGAACAGGACAACATTCTGAGAGAAGAAGGTGGTCACATCCATCGTGTAGCATAAACTTGGCCTTCAAGATGAGTAGCTGTGAGTATGTGCAGTAAGGATGCTCCCTTTCTGCAGGGTGGGCAGAGTGGTTTGAGCTGAAGGATGTCATTGTTTGCAAGGCTTTGCTGAGGCTTGCAGGGGTTTGGGTTTTTAGTTTTGTTTTGTTGTTTTTTTTCTGTTTGTTTGCTTCTCTCTCCTTAACAGAGAAGCTCTTGCTGGTAGCAGTGCCAAAACAAAAAGCTAATGGGGACCAGTCCTAAGCACTGTGACTGTCAGGGGATTCGTATCCTTGGCTCCCAGACCTGCAACTTCTCACAGAACTTTGATGCTCCCCATGTTGTTCTGTAGTTATCACCCTTGTGAGACAGGCTGTGTCATCAGAGTGACACTGGCTAATTAAATGTCAGCAGAGGCAGAAGCTGTTGCAAGGCTTTTACACTGAGATTGCCAGGACTGAACCAGAAGCCAGTGATGCACATCAGCCTCCTTGCAGCTCATTAGGATGGTAGAGAACAGTGTGGAGATGCAGTGTGGAGGCTGCCACAGGGCCTTGGTACTAATGAGCACCTGAAACATTACACAAATGTCTCTGGCTTTTATTAGGTGTGAAGTTAAAACCTTGGCAACTTGTCCTTCAGTGTTTTCTTTTTCTTCCCTTCTTGGAAGCATTCACCTCAGAATCCTGTCATGGGCACCTCTGTTTTCCCTCTGGTGACTTGGGCAGCTGAGAGCTAGGATGCAGGCTAGAGCTTTTTCCAGTAGGTTGGCTATGAAGGCTTTAGCTTATTTTCATTTGTCTAATTCTGCTTCTCTAGAGCAGATCTAGGCTTCAAGCTGAAGGGGACCTTATTTCTCTCCACAGCTGCCTGAAAGGAGGCTAGAGTGAGGTGGGGGTCACTCTCTTCTGTCTGGGACGAGGGCTAGAATGGGATGGGCCTAACAAGAAACAAGTGATGGGCCTCAGGTTGCACAGAGGATCAGGTTGGAGATGAGGAAAAATTTCTTTGCTGCAAGAGTGGTCAGGGACTGGCACAGGCTGCCCAGGGAGGTGGTGGAGTCCCCATCCCTGGAGGTGTTCAAGAAACCTGTGGCCATGGCACCTAGGGACATGGTTTAGCGGCCATGGTGGTGTTGAGTTGATGGTTGGGCTGGATGAGCTTAGAGGTCTTCTCCAACCTCTATGGTTGTATAATTCTATGTTAAGGGTTTATTATAGATCTGTTTTACTCCAGGTGGTGAGGGCTGTCTCCTGTGTGGCTGTGGTGGCTATGTCTCACTGGTGCATAGGTGGCCTCAAGATTTGTGCTTTCTGGGCTGCTTCTCCTGTCTTTGGCTTCTGCAACCTCTGTCCTTGTGCTGTGTGCTTTACAAGACATTTTTGTCATTGGAATTTGTGTTGTTGTCAGGGCCCAAACGTTACAGCAGCAGCAATCTGGGCTCTCTGTGGGATATCCTAGTTGTGAAATGCCCACTGCAGGCTGTGGCTTTGCTGTGATGGTGGCAGGCTGTGCGAGACAGCCTCCGTTCCCAGGGCCTGTGTGCACTCCTGGGTTCCTCTACAAGTCTGCTACATTTTTATTGCTGTCTGAAGCAGCACAGGCTGGGGACACTGACTTGGCTCTTCTTTGATTCTGGGTCACCAGCAGGACAGTTACTGAACTTCCTCCCTCAGGAACTGGTCATCATTCAGCCATCGTAGAGCTGCAGGTCCAGCGACGTTCTCCTCCCGCTCCACTCTACCCTGCTGAGGCCACACCTGCAGTGTTGCGTTCTGTTCTGGGCTTCCCAGTTTGAGAGAGACAGGGAACTGCTGGAGAGAGTCTAGCAGGGGGACACAAAGATGAAGCCCTCCAGTAGAGGTGACCTTCAAATGACCCAGAGTGCTCATTTTCTTCTATCTAAAGCACAGTTAAAACATTTTACTTCAAGCTAGGAGAAACTTGCTTTGTTTGTTTTGAGGGAAGTGAGAGTAACCTTGGAAATGTCATGGAAGCAAAGTCTGGCCTCACTTAATGCTATCAGAGCAGCTCTAATAGGCCTCGTGCATCTGCACTGTCAGCTGCACACCTTAATGCAGAGAGGGGCATCTCCTCTGACAGACATACTGAGCCCCCTCAGCTCTTCAGTAGCCACTGAAGTAATTGCAGGTCAGCAGAAATAAAGAACAATAAACAGACCATCAGAACATGTCTGTTCCTCACAGCTGCTCAGCTTTAGCTCCCATCTCCTCTGACACCATGGTGTTATTAGGTAGCTCTGTCATCAGAGATGAGCTGAATTTGTAGCCTACAGAGAGATCTGGCTCCACTGTGATCGTCTTTATTTCACTTATTTAACACGGTGCAGGAAAGTGAAAAGGAGGTCACAGAATCACAGCATGTTAAGGATTGGAAGGGACCTCTGGAGTTCATTGAGTCCAGCCCCTGTGCACATACAGGTTTGCCTAAAGCAGGTTGCACAGCAATGTGTCCAGGTGGGTTTGGAAGCCCTTCACAGGAGACTCCACAACCTCTTTGGGCAGCCTGCTCCAGGGCTCTGTTACCCTCACACCAAAGAAGTTTCTCCTCATGTTGAGGTGGAACCTCCTGGGTTCCCACTTGTACTTGCTGCCCCTTATCACTGGTCACTCTGAAAAGAGCCCAGTGCCATCCTCTTGACCTTCATCAAGCTGAAGGAGTCTCAGTGTGCAAAAGACACTGTGGCTCTGTCCTGCTAATGTCTGAGCTGAGACTGTAAGAGAAAACATGAGGAAGGAGTCAGCAATGCAAGTCTCATACTTGGGGCCAGAATCTGGGCTGGTTCTTGTGTAGCTTAGGGAGACTCTGAAGAAGATGATGAGCCTCTTCTTGGAGTACCAACCCATAACTTACTTTCTTCTCTACTCTTGGTGCCAAAGGAGAGGAGATTGACTGCCAGTCAATGACTTCCAGTTACGGCTTACAGAAGGAAGTCTGTAAGACTAGCAGATGTAGACCTGTGGTTGCCCTCCCCACAGTGCCCTCAGAATAGAGTCATAAGCAGTTCCTCCTTTTGCTGTGCTTGCCTTCATTCTCTTCAGAATGCATGTAGGGACAGCAGCACGTGACTGTCTGCAGAGCATCTCTGCTCTGAATGAGAAATGTGGGAAGTAAGGTCCTTGGTAGCCAAAGGATGCTGAGGGTCCCTGAAGAGCAGCCCACAGCTCTCTTCTCTCAGGTGTATGGATGGGGTTTGTCTGTGTACAGCACTGCTGGTCTGAGGGGTGACAGTTCTCCTGCTGTGTGGATTTGGGATCCATGTGCTCGTCAGTCTGTTGCTGGTTTGGGTCTTTCTCAGACTAGGTCTGTGCAATGTTGGTGAGCAGACTAGGTGAGGTCCTAGTTTGAATGCAATGTTTTACCTGCCTTTTGCAGGAGCTGCCTGTGGCTAGGACCTTCCTCATTGTGCTGTGAAAAGGAAGAGCTGCAGTAACTCTGCTCTCTTGTTCTTCCTTCTCCATTCAGCTTTCTTCTTGTGGTCTCAGAATCATGTCTGACTCTTCCTTCGTCTTCCCATTTCCTTCCATTTTGTAGTCTCTAAGACTTGCATTGCAGTATCATAGGAAGCAGCCAACAGTGCAGCTATGCCATGCTGGTGGGACTCTGGATTGGCCACATTCTATGCTCAGTGCACACAAGAAAGCAAGCAGGACCGGTGTGTGCATGGGGTTGGTTTGCCTCGCCTGGGAACAGCTTCCCATGGTGGTTCACACAGAGCCTGCAGAGATGTTCCACACCCCCTGCACTCAAGCTCTTGCTGTTTTGCTGCAGCACATTTAGCTGCCTTCAGCTCCCCACACGCACTTCAGGTTTTGCAAGAGAGCTCTGGCTGCTAGAGACAACAAATGGAAGTGAGGCTCCTTGAAATATCAGTGAGGCATTTTGTCTTCTGCTGGCTTTCAGCAGGGATAAAAGAACAGCAAACCCCCAGGAAAAACAGCAGTGGAATTACTGTGGGGGTAGCAGACAGCATGGTGACAAAGATCACTGCACTGTGGTGGCTTCCCTGTGTGACAATGCTGAGGTCTTCCCCTCCCCTCCGAGGCTCAGCACTGTTGCCCACCCTTGGCAGCTGGTGAAGGCTGGGGTGGAGAGGAAGCCACGGCAGAGCCAGCAATGAATGTAGAGCACCTGGACCGCCTGGGCCCTGCTCACGCAACACAAGCCGCTGGGGAAGAGGCACTCTGAAGCTTTTTGCTTCCTCTGTAGGTGATCATTAAATGATATCAGTGAGTCCTGGACTGGAGAGGCTCCCACTGCGCCATCCCTGCTGCCCCAGTGTCTGGCAGCAGATTGCTCTGTGGTGGGGAGGCAGAGGTGCTGCTCTTTAAAACCCTGATGGGACTTGTCCCGTGTATTGCAGAGCCCTGCTCAGTGTGGATTGGAGCGTGGGCGGTTGGGAAGTTGGTGCTGGAGTGGGGAAATGCCTGCTCAGTTATGGCCAAGGTGACATTTCCCTTTTCCTTGTTTTCTCTCTTCCCTTGTTTGCCTACAGAGGAGTGTTCCCATTTGCCCCTGCTGTGTGGGAAGGCCCTGGCATTCCAAGGCAGAGGACATCATTTTCTCTCTCCTGTCTTCTGTCCTCACCCATCCTGTTTGCTACTCCCTTTCTCTTTGCTGTTTTTTCTCTTGGTCCTTGGTGTTTTCCTGTCAGTCCCTGTCAGTCCCCAGGAACCTCTTTTGTTCTTTCTTGCTCTCTAAGCATGAGATTAAGCATTTGGGTGAGATCAGAGAATCATTTTGGCTGGGAAAGCCCTTTCAGATCATCCAGCCCAACCATTCTAATTGCCAAAGCTGGTGCTAACCCATGGCTCTCAGCACCACATCTCTGCCTCTTTGAAACACCTCCAGGGATGGGGATTCAGCCACTTCCCTGGGCAGCCCGTGCCAGACTTTGAGAACCTTTTCAGTCAAGAAGTTTCTTCTCATAGCCAACCTAAACCACCCCTTGTGCAATCTGAGGCCATTTGCTCTCCTGTTACTTGTTACTGGGATCAAAAGACCAAGCCCCACCTGGCTCCAACCTCCTTTCAGGGAACTGCAGAAAGCCATGAGGTCTGCTGCCAGCCTTCTTTTCTCCAGGCTAAACACCCCCAGCTCCCTCAGCTGCTGTTTCCCAGCCCTGTTCTCCAGACCCGTCCCCAGCTTTGTTGCCCTTCTCTGGACCTGCTCCACCCCCTCAGTGTCCTTCTTGCAGTGAAAGCCCCAAAAGTGAACCCAGGACTCAAGCTGTTGCCTCCCCCGTGCTGAGTCCAGGGGGACAATGCTTGCCCTGCTCCTGCTGGCCACACCATTGCTGATCCAGGCCAGGATGCTGGTGCCCTTCCTGGCCACCTGGGCACACTCTGGCCCATCTTCACCTGCCATCACCCACTGCCCCCAGGGCTTTCTCTGCTGGGCAGTTTCCAGCCTCTCTGCCCCCAGCCTGGAGCATTCCTCGGGTTGTTGTGACCCAAGCAGGAGCCAGCACTTGGCCTTGTTGAATCACATCCCACTGGCCTCAGCCCATGGATCCATCCTGGCCAGATCCCTCTGTAGAGCCTTCCTGTCTTAAAGAAGAGATGGAGCCAAAGGAAAGGGCACTTGGAGATGAACAAGGGAAATAATTGAGTCAGAGACCCTTCTGGCTGAGGAGGGGTGGGTGGGATAGAGATTGCTTTAATGTAAAGGAGAGGCAAATAAGAGAGAATGTGACAGTGGTGTACAGGATGATGAGTGGTGCAGAGGAGATGCACTGGGTGCTCTTGCTTGGCTTTTCATCAGGGCAGAAGCAGAGGAGCACAGATAAAGCTGAAAGGCAAGAATAGAGCACAGTAACTGCCTTGCTTCCACAAGCTCATCTCCTATGGACATCATGGTCTGGAATATCCTTTTGGTCAGCTGGGGTCAACTCTCCCAGCTGTGTCCTCCTAACTTCTTGTGCAGCCCCAGCTGGTGGGGTGGAATGAGGAGCAGAAAAGGCCTTGACTCTGGGTCAGCTGTGCTCAGCGGTGACTAAAACAGCCCAGTCTTAGCAAGGCTGTTTCCACCATAAATCCAAAATGCAGCCCCATGCCAGCTGCTGTGGAGGGAATCAAGTCTCCCTCAGCCAAAAGCAGCACAACCATGTTGGAGCTGGCATTGAGGGGCTGCAAAAGACCCCTGGAAAATGAATCTTTGAGAAGATAAAAATGCATGCAATGGTTATCCATAGGTTTGCTAGGTAGCTGTGCAAGGCAGTAGGCTGTTGTTGATAGAAGGAGATTGCTCTGCAGCTGCCCCTGTGTGAGTTTTTATCTCCTGTGGATCCGCTCAGAATACTTTCATGAAAGGCTGCTCCTCTGCCACACTGTCTGAGGGCTCTGCTGGCAGGGCCAAGCAGACTTCTGCCCAGCAGCAAGTTGAAGGAGGAGCATTTATTCTTCCTGACTATTCCTGTCTAGTATTCTCTTGCTTTTGGATGTTCCATTTATTGCTCATCTTCAATTAATAAGTTGGTATCAAGATCCAGAATAAAATGTATTTCAATCAGTAGATTCTAGGGAACATAAACAGCTCCACAGAGGACATCATGAATGCACTTGCTGACATCCTCAGAACTAACCCAGTGCAGCTGTCAAACATTTAAAATATTTACTAGAGCCATAGAATCATGAAGGTGGGAAAAGCTCTCTAAGATTATTCAGTCCAGCCATCAGCCCAATGCCACCATGGATGTTAAACCATGTCCCCAGGTGCCATGCCCACAGGTTTCAGGATGGCGACTCCACCACCTCCCTGGGCAGCCTGTTCCAGTTCCTGACCACTCTTAGCAAAGTGACTAAGAAGATATTTGTTCTGTGGATGGCACAGGTGGCCAAGAAGAGATATGTTCTGTGGATGGCACAAGGAATGCAGTAGGCAGAGGTTTGTAGAGACACACATTAGTGGGTACATGTGTGCTAGGAGTGTCTCCTGTGCCGGTGAAGGATATATGTGCCCACCACTGCAGTCTGGCTGCCTCTGAACTAGTCATGGACAGTGTTTTGGCAGCCCTGAAATGCCAGCCTCCAGCATGCCAAAGAGCAGCTCAGCCATTTCCAAGGGCTGAGGAAATTTGCCAGTGCAGCTACGTACCCAAAGGTGTGCAAGGTTACTGCCTGCATTTAAGTAAGGAGGAGTTTTTGGTTGGACTGGATGATCTTAGAAGTCTTCTCCAGCTGCAGCCACGCTGTGATTCAGTCTCGTTTCTTTGGCATTGTCAGAAGCCCTGCAGAAGCCATCCAGGCTGCAGGCTAAGCAGCCCTTCATAAATCTCAGCTGAGGCCTGGCTGCTGACTTCTGAAGTCTAAATGATTTCTGTTGTTCTCAAGGCATTGCATTCTTCTTGCTATCTGTGGAAAGAGCCCCACTGGGCCAAGCATGTCAGTTACAGGGGGGGCGGGGAGGAGCGTTTGTGTGGGTTAAGGGGAGATGAGGAAGCTGAAACCATCGCAGCAGGACGTCCTGCAGATTCATGCTTTGCTTTTTCTAGTTGGCTCGTCACAACAAAACGCTGCAGCAGATGCTGAAGCCGGGGTCAGACCCAGATGAAGGAGATGAAGCCTTGGGGTATTATGCCAATCACACAGCGCAGATAGAGGTAAGGGATTGCTCTCCAGATGAGTTTGCTTCTGTGCCTGCTGGCACCACCTCTGTAACAGCTAAGCTTCCTCAGACGGTGTGGATGATTTGTGACAACAACTACATGCTTTTGACTGTAGGAGAAGAGGAGTGCACCTGTGCTAAGAGAGGCTCAAATAATCATTTAGCAGTACCTTGCTTATGTGTTACCAAACATGTCTTGTTAGTGAAACAAGGCCTGTGGACAGTAGCTGTGTCATGAAGTCCAGAACAGTCTTGTACGTACATCACTCAAATCACCAGTGGTGATAACTGATCCAACTAAAATTCTGGCTGGAGTGCAAGGGGGTTCTGAAGTGATCCAGACATTCAGTGTGGCTTTTGTTTAAAAACTCAAGGCCTGGCTTGGCTCATCAGTCCTGTTCTCAAGTCTGACCTTCACCCCTGTCATGGACTGGATTTAGATCAAGATCCACAGAGGTATTTAGGTTCTTAACTCTGGTATTAGTTCCTCTTACAGCTTTCATGGGGTTCCATAGGCATCAAGAATTGTAGCACCTGCAGTCCTTAGTGGCTTTGTAAGGAGCAGAATTTCTAGGGTGCAAAGGCAGCTGCTGTGAGAGACTGCAGGCGGAAGAGGCATCCGGATCCTCTTGGACATGCTGTATCCAATCCAAAACTGCAGTGTGGTTGCACAGCCCCAGCCTCACTCTGAGCCAATAATTTCAGTGCCAGGGGGCTGCCAGGCTCCATCACCTACCACCTCCCTGCAGGGGACAGTCTTGACACAAACACCTCAGGTCCATATTGTCCTAGCTGCCACCAAGACTCCTCTGTTTCCCACCATCCATTTTGCCTGCTACTGATCACCACAGGAAAGATGGAAGCTCCATGGCTGTGGCTGTCCAGAGAGGTGCTTGGTGCTCCTCTTAACCCATTGTAATACTTCAGATGCTCCTGAGGTATCTCTTAGCAATTACCAGCTCAGTTGCTGGATAGGCTGCAATTCCAGACCTTAAGCAAGCACTGTGGTCTGTAGCTTCTTCCTGCTGTAGTTTCTGAACTGTCTGAAAGTCTCATGGCTGCAAAGTCTGCTCCTTGAGCGGATCTGGATGCCTCTCTCCTCAAGGAGGCTTTTTAGATGCCATTCTGCAGAGCAGCACTGCAACTCAGCTCTTTCTTTGAGACCCTGAGAGAACGGAGGATGTGCTGTTGGTTTCCATGACTCCCCTTCCCAGGTTACTTCCTAGTTGCAGTGTACTGTTGCAGAGCTGCTGGCCTGAGACACAACTCCTAGGACACTTCAAAACTACCTGTTCAAGTCTCACATAATGCCCATGGGCAGGCAGGAGCATAATGATCCTCCACCTCCCACACAGATGAGCTTGACTGTGTTACTCTTGAAAATTAATTAAGACAGTTTTTAATTATGTTCACATAATGAACATGAATGAACAGAGAGAAGGGAGGGTTCTTGCCAGCAGGAGTGTGGCTGGCACAGGGAAGATGAGCTGTGTCAAGTGGCTGTATGCTCTGAAAGCAGGCCTGGACCTGTTTGACACTTCAGATACAGCTCCCTTGTATCAGGGGATCTCATCTGTGTGATTGGAAAGTGGGGCTGTTCTCACTGGTGGCTGTGCAAAGACACAGCTCTAGGAGACGAGGAATGTTCTGCCCTGTGTTTCAGTGATGCAGAGTCCCTTATCAGAATGGGGAGCCCATGCTGATGGCAGCCTGGCGAGGTGGAGCAAAATGCAGCTCACTCCCCAGTCGCTGGGTAGGCTCTGAAACACAAACTGTCAAAACCTTGGGGGTTGCTGACTAAGGAGATAAAGCCTGACAAGACTCGAGTGCTGTCTGAGCAAGGTGCTGGTTTTGCATGTTCATCTCCACAGCTTACCTTGTCACATAAACAGGCTCAAGCTGACAAAAGAATTTCATCGTCTGAGCAGAAAGCCCCTGAACGTCTGCCCTGCTTACAGGAGAGATTTGCCTCAGTTTCTTGCAAAATGGAAGCTTTCAGAAGACCTTTTCTATACTGGGGAGAAGTGTGGACCTAGATTTTGCTGGAGACATNAGCCTCAAACCAGCACAGGCATCTTACTTTCAGACAGGATTTTGAAGGCAGAGGAGCAGGTTTACCTTGCTTTAGGATTGACGGGCTCAGCTCCATTGAGATGTTCAAATCACTTGTGCCTCAAGCCATGAATAAAAGGGGAGCTGGGAACAAGAAAGGGTAGGGCAGAGCAGTGGGAAGTGACTGATCCTGGGGCAAACGTGCCCTTTGCTCGCAGATTGTGCGCCACGACAGGACGATGGAGCAGATTGTCTTCCCCGTGCCCAACATCTGCGAGTTCCTCACGCGCGAGTCCAAGAGCCGCGTGTTCAACACCACGGAGAGAGATGAGCAGGGCAGCAAAGTCAATGACTTCTTCCAGCAGACAGAGGATCTGTACAATGAGATGAAGTGGCAGAAGAAAATCAGGAGTAAGTATTGCAGCTGCCAAAAATGGCTTCATTGTGCTAACAGGCTAGGTGAAGCCTTTGGATGCTTTCCTTTTAATAACACCCTTCTGTCTGCTCACCCTGAGAGTGCAGCAGGCAAAGCTGTTCAGGGCTTGAGAGTGCAGGTCAGCAGGCCACGGGGCAGCTGAGACACTTGCATGCCACCATAAAAGAAGCATAGTCTGGAGCAGTTAGCAATAGCAGAAATGTATTCAAGATGATGTCTTGGACTCCAAAAGTCAAACTGAGGGATGGAGGAACTGGGCGTAGTGCTAAACTCAATGGAGTTGCGCTTAATTAAGCCAAGGCCCTTAATATTTAACAAAAACATGTGTAGCTGCATAGTTGAGGTTTGGAGATTCCTAAAAGGTCATTAAAAAGCTTGTAAATGTCAGCTACTTAAAAACATCTCTCACCAGAACCTCAGCTGCTTTAAATCTGCCCAGCTCCTGTGGAGCCCTGCTAGCTCACATCAGCATTGCTTGACTGGGCTGCAGTAGGTCCCAGTCTGTCAGCCCATACTGGTGCATGTGCCATGGTAGTGGGTGAGGCACATGCACCACCTTCAGCTGCTTGCAGATCTGAGAGGCACAGTCAAGAGACCCAAGAAGGGACCCAGAGAGGAAGTGCAGTGAGAGGCTTCTCAAAGCCTATACAGGCTGCCCAGGGAGGTAGCTGAATCCCCATCCCTGTAGATGTTTCAGAGAGGCAGAGATGTGGTGCTGAGGGCCATGGTCCAGCACCAGCCTTGGCAGAGTCAGAGAATGGTTGGGCTGGCTGATCTGGAAGGGTTTTTCCAAGTCATATGAAATGATGCTGTGTATGTACAGAGATACAGAAGAGCAATCACTTCATTCACTGCCCAAGGGCAGGTGCTGTGGAGTGGCACACATTGACCACTCAGAGCTGCTTTCTTGATTAGGAAGGAAGAGCATGATCTGGTCAGAGCAGCAGGAAGTTTGGATAGTCAAAGCAATAGGATTTAATGCAGCATCCTTCATGTAATGGAAGCATGAATGTTGGTTATGTCAGTTCCCAAGCTATAGTTTCCAGAGGCAAGAGTAAGTTTTCAGTGTGAACTTCTCAGCCCAGGGCCACTTCCCTTGGTAACACTCTAAGAACTTGTCTGTATTGACACACTGACCAGAACAGAAGCTGAAAAATAAACTATCCCCAAACAAATCCCTGTCTGTACAGCCTGGTTGGGAATAAAATGTATAGCAGAGGAAAATTACTTCAATAACAAAATCAGATCTGTGGGGTTTGGTTATGAAAAATATAGGAGCCCAACTCTACAGTGATAGAGACCAGAGCTGCCTAATGCTATGAGCAGAGAAAATTGGTTTATTTTTATTCAGAACAGAAATTCACCAATTCCTTTCATCAGTGCAATGGCTCTCAAGGCTTCCTGGTGGCTGTTTTTGGTTTGAAAAGATGATAAAGGTGGAGACTGGGTTAATTCTTCCATCATGCAGGCCGTGGTGCTGCAGTTGACAGATGGCTTTTGCAGTGGCTCCAAAGGCTTCCAGCTCAGCAGTCGACAGCATGAGGTTATCACAGTGAAATCTGAATATTTACCTAACCACAATTAAACTCTGTTTAGGCTAAAGCCTGAGACAGGCAGCTGCAGCCGGGGGAGGCGGCAGGCAAGTCAGCAATGCGCTCTTGCAGGAGGTTCGTGGCACGCTGGAGTCCCCCTAGCGGGAAAGCACCGCGGCTGGGGCTGCCTGCGGTCTGCTCACACCTTGCACACAGCGCTTTCGCTGCGGCGGCATCCCTGGGCTATAAAAGCTCTGCTTGAAGCTGTTTGATGGCAAACCTCTGTGTCGTACCTATCTGTTTTAGTTCATTTTAAAGACGTGCATGTTTTCTTCATTATTCTGTATTGTCTTACTTCCTTCAGGCCATTACCGATTGATTTGCTGCCTTTGATTTCACTGATTGCTACTTTTCTCCCCTTTCTAGATAACCCACCCCTGTTTTGGTTCTCCAGACACATCTCTCTCTGGGGGAGCATTTCTTTCAACCTTGCTGTGTTCATCAATTTAGCAGTTGCTCTGTTCTACCCCTTTGGAGATGATGGAGATGAAGGCAAGTGGAGTTTGGTTTTCTTTTCCCTTTTGCATTGTAGATGCTTTCAGTTCTGAGCCAACATTTACACAGCACTGCACTGCAGCTGTGCTGCTGTCTGCACAAGTCAGGTAGCATCTCCTAAGCAGGTACCAAATGTTGTCTGAAATGTGGTGGGTGGTCTTCTGGGTGTCTCATGGCTCGTGCAACGTGGAGTAAAATGGACAGAAGATAGCTGATAAGCTGGAGGTTATCTAGATGAGCTCAGCTGTTTTTTTATACTATCACACTGCAGTGAGCTTCTGCATGTACTCAGTTACAGCTTCTGAGCTGAAGAAGGATTCCTGGCATCAGAGGGGTAGAGATTCCTTAAAACTGAGCAAATGGAACTACTTGCATTCCTAAAAACATATGGAATGGGATGATCTGGAAACGAGCTCATTGGCTTTCTGTGTGTTGTTTGCTGAGATAAAAGAAGATGACTGCTGCAGAAGATAAATGCATCACAGAACAGTGTGACAGAACCTGTGGCTTTGCTTCAGCACGTGGCACAGGAAATGCAGCCAGTCAGAAATGGCATTAAATGAAGGCAGCAGACCAGCAGGAGGCCTCTCTTCGAATCCAAAACAAGCTTAATTGAGATAAAGGAGACTAAATAGTTCAGTGCACTGGGAACGGGAGTGGAGCCATTCACCTCTGGGTCTTTGATTCAGGTCCAGGCAGTAATGTGACTGCAAGTCCCCTCGTTCTGGTGGCATGTGAACTGGGCTGGTGGAGGCAGGCCAGCTTCTAGTAGCTACATGTGCTGTTCACAAACACCAGAGCTGGCACCAGCAAACATTCCTGTTGGCTGGCTAAACAGAGAGGCAGCAGATTAGAACGCACTGGCCCAGGGAGCAGGTTACCCTTCCAGCCCGCGGGGTGGTCTGTGTGGGTCATGGCTGCAGGGCTGCAGCCCTCTGCCCTGCCAAAGGGGAGCTTTGCAGCTGGGCTCTCCTGAGGGTGCACACACATCAGAGCTCACACAGGGTGAGAGAAAAGTCATGCAGTGTTAGAAAAGTCAGCCTTGTAAGCTTCTGAGCTCGAGCTAATCCATGCTGCCGGGAACCTGCAGCCAGTACAGAGCAGCTCCTCCTCTCAACTGCAGGCTGAGGTGGCCTCAGTGTAAGTGGCCTCAGTGATCCAGTGGCTCCAGCAACAGCAGCTGCAGGGCTCCAGCTCCTACTGCTTGCAAGAGCAAAAGTAATTCCCAAGAAGCAGCAAGCACTAGGTATGGCCAGATGGCACTAGCAGCCTCCATGCTTTCATCCTCCTCCACCAAAATGGGGTCTCACAGATGGAGTTTGTCTCACATATTTCCCCTTTACCCTGTCAGTTTCCCCCAAACTCAGAGGAGCAATGCTGCCTTTCAGCAGGTTTCTGCAGATCTCACACACATGGCATAAGCAAAACTGTGCTCCAGATGAGGACTCCTTGCCTGTAGCATTCACATTTGTACATCTTGTACCACATTGTTTCCTGTTCCCACCGATGCTGCCCAGCAGTGTCCCTGTTGCTAGGGACAGCAGAGGTTCTGCAGTGGCTCTGGCTGCATCTCTGTCCCCTCTGCCCTATTGCTGCTTTCTCAGTTTCTCTGCCAACAATGGGAGCCAGTGTCCAAGTATGGCAGGGCCTTGAGAGATGAATGTGCTGTTTGTATCACAGCAGCATGGCTGTTTGCAGGCTCTGGTGGAGCAGACGGGCAGGCAGGAGCACCAGACCCAGGGAGAGCCTGGAGCCAGCCTCTGGCAGAGTGGCAGACAGGCTCTGAAGGCAGCAGCTCTGTGCCTGCCAGAGCTCAGCCAGACCTGGGCCCTGCTGCGACCCCAGGAGCCAGAGCACAACCATTGCATGGCTGCAGACACTGCGGATGCTGCCCTGGCACCCTGCAGCTGCAGCAATGCCACCCGATGCCCCCCTGAGCAATCAGGGGCATCACACCAGAGGAGCCCTGCTGGTCCCTGCAGAAGGAAGCTGATCAGTGGTTGGCTCAGGAGAGGGTGACCTGTTGCATCCTAGCACTCCTTGGCTGTTGGTGGCACTGCCATTGTTACCTGTGCGCAGCCCAGCACCACCAATGCTGGCCGCCCTGGCTGCACTCGGGGCAGGATCTGGCCAACAGCCATGGTGCACAACTTTCTGCTGGCTGCACTGGCAGAGGGAAGGGATCCTTGGCTCTGTTTCTTGGTGAAAAATGGAGCTCCAAAGCTGCCTGTGTCAAGGCTGCCTCTCTCCTCTCCACAGGCACGCTCTCTCCGCTGATCTCAGCCCTCCTGTGGGTAGCAGTGGCCTTCTGCACAGCAATGCTCTTCTTCATCTCCAACCCCGTGGGCATACGGCCCTTCTTGGTCTCTGTTATTCTCAGGTCCATTTATACCATGGGGCTGGGGCCTACCTTGATACTCCTTGGTGCTGCTAATGTGAGTACTTCAAAAGCATCCCAAGTTTCCCTTTCAGCAGAAGCAGAGATTTTTAAGGGTCTCCTATTTGAAACCAAACCAACACGAACCCTTTGTTCAAGAACTTCCTTTTCTGGTTCACTGGTTAAGCAAAAAAAAATAAATCCTTTCCAGTCAACCTGAAACAGCAGTATCAGCAGAGTGGGAAGCTGAGAAAAGAGCTGGTTTGGTTTTGTGCAGCCAGAAACACTGCTGCACAGGGGCCATCAGGCTGGCAGTTTCTGATGGTAAAAGAACAATTTTCTCTCCCAATACACTCAGCAATCTCGACATAAATTAGTGCTGTGTTTCTGTGAGCTTAAGCACATTTGTGAGAAGAAAACAGTTTTCAGAATTAAAAGCTTTCAGCCTTTTGCCAGCTCTCCTGACTCAGACCTGAGCACCTTTGCCTGCTGGCTGAGCTAGGCAGGACAGTCGTGTTCACAAGGTACCTGCCGGGGGCTGCCTGACCTCAGCACAGTGCAGCTCTGGGCTGTCTGCCACCGGGTCTGGGACACTTTCCCATCTGACACTGCCAGAGGCAGGTGAGCAGAGCTGTGAGAGCACAGCGTGTGAAAGGAGAGGCCTGCTGAGTCCTCACTGCTCCTCCTGGGCTACCAAACAGGGGCCTTAACTCCTTCCCCCTTGGCTTCTGCACTACTCTGCCGCCAGAGGCAGAGCTCAGCAGCAATGGGCAATGTGATGTAGCTAACTAAATGCTATGCTTCAAAAATGCCCCAGTAGTGCTTTTCAGGGATTTGTTTCCTCCAGCTCAGGAACCATGAGCTGGAGGAAACAGGCCTTGTGCACAGACTACATGCTTCCTGGTGTTAGTGCTGTGCTCTCTGCAGCAGCTGCTCTTACACAGGCTTGGGTCTAAACTCACAGCTGTTAGGAGTTCACTTCCCATTGTGTTTTCAGATGTCTTATGACATTAGTCCTGCCCTCCTCACTCACTGCAGAAGTAAATCGCCATGCAATGAGCCGTGGTGCAGTGCTGAGGGGTGGTGTCCTTCCACCCACCCTCATTCCCTGGGTTTCTCTCATTTAACTCCCTGCAGCTCTCTGAAAGCTCTGTTGTTTAGCAGCCCAGCTACAGCAGTGCAAACAACAAAGAGCAGGGTTTTCCTGGTGGAGCAAACCTGGCTTGTGTTCACCCCACAGCTCTGTAACAAGATAGTGTTCCTGGTGAGCTTCGTGGGGAACCGCGGAACTTTCACCCGTGGCTACAGAGCAGTCGTCATGGACATGGCTTTCCTCTACCACGTGGCCTATGTTCTGGTCTGCATGCTGGGCCTCTGTGTGCACGAATTCTTCTACAGCTTCCTGGTGAGTGTGCGCCTCTCTGGAGGGGAAAACCTGCACAGTAGAAAATACTCTTGCCCAGGCAGCTGCCTTCCATCTCTGCCTGACAAGCAAGCCAACTCAGGGGTGTTTTTAGCAGGCTGTTGTGCTGCTGCCCCTTGGGAGCTGCTGTTTTCATTAGAACATCACCAACCTGATAGCCTTTGATGAGGACATCACCAGGTGGATTGATGATGGTAGAGAGCAGTGGATGTGGTTTATCTTGATTTCAGTAAAGCATTTGACACTGTCTGCCACAGCATCCTCCTGGCTGAACTGAGGCAGTGTGGTCTGGATGATCAGGGAATGAGGTGGATTGGGAACTGGTTGAAGGGAAAAAGTAAGAGAGCTGTGGTCAGTGGGATGGAGTCTGATTGGAGGCCCACAGGGGTCAGTACTGGAACCAGTTCTGTTCAATATATTCATCAATGACCTGGCTGAGGGCACAGAGTGCACTGTCAGCAAGTTTGCTGATGGCACCAAACTAGGTGGCGTGGCTGCCACACCAGGAGGCTGTGCTGCCATTCAGAGAGACTGGGACAGGCTGGAGGGGTGGGCAGGGAAAATTTGAATGAAATTCAACAAGGGCAAGGGTAGAGTCTGGCACCTGAGAAAGAACAGCCCCAAGGACCAGGATAGGTTGGGGACTGACCTGTTGGAAAGCAGTGAAGGGGAAAAAAGGATTTGGGGGTCTTAGTGGTTGGGAGGTTGACCATGAGCCAGCAATGTGCTCTTGTGGCAAGGAGGGGCAATGCCATTCTGGGGTGTATTAGTAGGGCTATGGTTAGTAGGTCGAAAGAGGTTCTCCTGCCCCTCTACTCTGCCCTGTTGAGGCCAAAGCTGGAGTACTGTGTCCAGTTCTGGGCCCCCCAGTTCAAGAGGGACAAAAAACTGCTCAAGAGAGTCCAGCACAGAGCCACAAAGATGCTGAAGGGAGTGGAACATCTCTGTTATGAGGAGAGCCTGAGGGAGCTGGGGCTTGGGGCTTGGAGAAGAGGAGACTGAGAGGTGACCTCAGTAATGTTTTTCAGTATGTGCAGGGTGAGTGCCAGGAGGCTGGAGCCAGGCTCTGCTGGGTGATGCCCAGTGCCAGGACAAGGGGCACCGGGTGGAAGCTGAGGCACAGGAAGTTTCACTTAAACATGAGGAGGATTTTTTTCCCTCTGACAGAACACTGGAACAGGCTGCCATGGGGGGGTGTGAGTCTCCCTCTCTACCCACCTGGATGCATTCCTGTGTGATGTGGTATAGGTGATCCTGCTCTGGCAGGAGGGTTGGACTAGATGAGCTTTTGAGGTCCCTTCCAGCCCCTGACATTCTGTGATTCTGTGACTTATTTTGTCTCTTGTAGAGGTGAAAGTGTGCCCCTTTCTTTCCAGACAGTCATCATACTGCCCACTCCTTCGTCCCCCCCCTTCCCCAGTTCCCATTGCTCCTGTCTTGGGTCAGGCACAGTCTCTTTGGGAAGGGACTTGTGCCAAAGGGTCCTGTTCCTAAGTTCATCCTGCAGCCCTACCCAAATCATAACAGAGTGCCCTGGGGAATGGGGATGGCTCTAGTGCAGCAGAAAGATTCATCACTTTAAATGATGCCAGTCCATTTTCTGTGGTTGCCAGTACCCAGGTGGAATGCCTTTGGGGAATAGGATACAGGTGCAGTAAGGGTGAATCACACAGAACTTGCTAAGCTCAGCTGAGCAGCAGTAAGAGGTGCTTCACTGCTCTTGTTTTCTAAGCTTTTGCTCCCTGCTGGCTCTTGGGGACATGGTTTAGTGGCCATGGTGGTGTTGAGTTGATGGCTGGACTTGGTGGTCTTACAGGGCTTTTCCAGCTGAAGGGTCTCTGTGACTCTGTGTGTAGAACTTCCAGGGACTGGCTGACCTGTGGTCATTTGCATGGCTCCACTTTCCTCTGGTTTTTTTCTTAGCTTCCTGAGAAGCTCACACTAAAGCACACTTAGTCCAGTTCAGAGGCTTAGTCCTTCCTTTGGCAGAACTCCTGTTAAAGGCAGAGCTTTCCAGATCTTGACATTAAAGTGAGCTTCAGGGTTTGGGGCAGATTTCAAAGGAGCCAAGATTTTGTGGCTGTATCTGCAGGACCCTTTTCCAGTGGCAGTAGCTCTGCAGGGTAAGAAGTGCACAGAAGGATGCGTGCAGAGGTGCAGTCTTGCACATCTGAGCGCGCTGCTGTAGCTATCTCGAGATCAGTGGTATGAAGGCAGTGGCTTTCAGCTTCAATCTAGCCTGCTTCTGAACCTGGGGTACCACTGGATCTTGGTGGTGGCTGTCACTGCTATGGCTCAGGCTCACCTATAGTTTGTGACTTTGGATTTTGCTATAACCTGTCTTAGAATTTCAAGTTCTGCCCTAGGCTCTGTCCTCTGCGAGCTCCCACTGAAGTCCACCTGCACTCTGTGTTTATGAAGCTGGGGGTTCAGGCCACAGCTCGATGTTTCAGCAGCTGTCATTGCTCCCCTGTTTGTGCATTGCCTCATTCATGTTGGTGTTTGCTGTCCTCTATGCCCTCCTCAGCTGTTTGACCTGGTGTACAGAGAAGAGACCCTGCTCAACGTGATCAAGAGCGTGACCCGCAACGGCCGCTCCATTATCCTCACTGCAGTGCTGGCCCTCATCCTGGTTTATCTCTTCTCCATCATTGGCTTCCTCTTCTTGAAAGATGACTTCATCATGGAGGTCGACAGGCTGAAAATCAGGAGCCCTGCTGCAGGTATTGTTTGTTCTGCTAAAACTTCTACACAGAGCTTTTCAGTCTGCCCAGCCTGGCATTCATCCAGGGATGTTCTGAGAGCAGAATTAATTCTGTGTCCCTCAGAACTCCAGTCTCTGGGTAAAATTCCCTGTGGATAAAGGGGTTTTTAGGTCAGCCTTAGCTGGTGGAATGCTAAATGTTTTCTTTTTAAACTCTTGATAAAATATATAAAGATACACTCTGTATTTCCTAAGTATTTGGAAGACAACTCCCAGTGGATTCTCCTTCCTCTCATCCCACCTTGAAAGCAGCTCAGAGTGTTTTCAGTGTAGTATACAAGCTATGATCTTAGCCTCTTCTCAGTGGACAGAAATTGGAATTTATTACAAAGTCCACACTTTTACTGATAGGAGGTTTCCTGGATCTTTGAATTTCAGTGTGCATCTCCCAAGCATCTCCATCAGTGTACAGTGCTGGCTTCTGTAACATCACTAGAAGGCTTTTCACCACTTTTTCCAAGGCCAGGATTTCAGCTTTCTGGAGTAAGAGATTTTGCCTATAGAACAGGGAGTTACAAACCTCCTAGGCCTGGTCTGCTGAGATCTTTGCATGTGTTGCCAACCACCCTGCTGGGAGCACAGGCAGAGGGGTAACTGCCTTGCACAGCCATCCCTGAGAAGAGCTGGTTGAGGTTCTAGAGGCATGAGTCTCCCCACATGCTGAGTTCTTCAGCCCTGTGCACAGGCACAGAGTGAGAAGAATCCACCATGGGCTGTGTGCAGCTCTTTCTGCTTCACTTCAGGGTCTCAGGCACACAAGCAAGACAAAGGGCCCTGAGGACTTGTGGGGACAGTGCACTCAGGTAGCTGTTTTGAGACCATAGCATTCCTTGTTTTTTTCCCAGTGGTCATCTGAAAAGGACTCCATTGCCATATGTTTGTCTTGCCATTCATTTCTGGGGCAGAACTTGTGATGGGAAAGGTAACTGGGACCACTTTAGGCTGCACACAGCAGTGGCCTGGTCCAGAGCAGTGAGTCCTGGTGCTTGTGGCTCTTCTGTTGGGTTCTTGGCAGGTGTTTGTAGGGTGGGTGTGTTCTGGCTGGCTTTAGACACTGCCCATCAGGAAGATGTGCTGACCCTGCACTGAGGGAGCATGCTGCAGCCTGAGACAAGTGCTTTGCATTTCTGTCTCGATGAAGTCACAAACAAAGAAAATCAGAGCAGAGTGTTCTGTGCTGCCCAGAGTGTCTTAGGCTGTTACTTCTGTTGTAGGGTTTTGCCTTCACTGTTCTTCCTCTTTAGACTTTTTTGTACCTCTGATTTGAAATGCAGAAAATGGTTGAAGATGCACAGGCTAGAATTGGTTTGATAAGATCAAGCTGTACACATTTCCCCACCTTGGGAATGCTAAATTAGTGTTTTACACAAACCCATACATATTTACAAATGAGCACCAAACTGTGTTGTAATCCTTGAAAACTCTTAAATATTCTACATTCAGGAGAACTCAGCATCAGCTTGGTGTCCTTCTTGTCAGCTTTGGTGAATAATTTATCTAATGGCTTTAAAACTGACATTATTTTCATATCTGACAGTTGCTCCTTGCTTTGAATGTATTTTGTTCTAACCAGAAGCAGCAGCATTTGATGTAGAATCATTAATTTCAGGAGATGAAATGCCTGTGAACTACAGGAAGTATAAAGCTCTGGGCTTGTTCCTCTGATTGCTTTGAGCTGTTGAGGCAGCCTGCTTGAGGAAGGAGAAACTGGTGGTGTAATTTAGTCTTTTTCTCCTCAGCTTCCCAGCTCTAGGAAAGAATTATTCAAACCTTGGTGTTGCTACAGAATCTGCCTTTCTGTTACTACCCTCCTTTTTCCCACAGATACTGGTGAAGTCCCTACTACAACTCTGACATCAATGATGGGAGCCTGTGCAAAGGAGAACTGTTCCACAAGCATCCCAGCTGTGAATCCAGGTTAGGACAGAAGTTCCCCCACCCTGGTGGTCCATTTGAGCTGTGCTGCCAGCCAGCCAGGCCTGGTCAGGCTGGAGAGCTGGCAGGGGATAAACTTGGGGAAGTTCAGCAAGGGCAAGTGTAGGGTCCTGCACCTGGGGAGAAACTATCCCTGCACCAGTACAGGTGAGGTAGGACCTGGCAGTGCTGCTAGACAAGAGACAGACCATCAGCCTGCAATGCGCCCACATAGCTCAGAAGGCCAATGGCATCCTGTGGGGCATGAAGAAGAGTGCGATCAGCAGGGTGAGGGAGGTTCTCCTCTCCCTCTGCTCTGCCCTGGTAAAGCCACATCTGGAGTATTGTGTTCAGTTCTAGGCTCTCCAGTTTAAGAGGGACAGGGATCTACTGGAGAGAGTCCAGCGGAGGGGCACAAAGATGCTGATGTGCCTGGAGCATCACTCTTACGAGGAGAGGCTGAGAGGCCTGGGGCTCTTTAGCCTGGAGAGAAGACTGAGAAAGAATCTGATCAGTGCTGAGAAGTAGCTAAAGGGGCAGTGTCAGGAGAATGGAGCCAGGCTCTTCTCAGTGGTGTCCAGTGACGTGACAAGGGTCAGTGGACACAAACGAACCCAGGAGGTTCCACATGAACATGAGGAAAAAATCTTCTGTTGTGGATGGTCTTTCCCTGCAGATGTTGGTCTTATTTTAGTGGCCTGTGCAGTGTGAGTGGCTGCAGAGTGGATGGTCCTCAGGCTTCAAATGTGTACTGCCAAGGGAGCTCAAATGCAGCCGGAGCTGGACCCTTCCTGTCCTATGTCCCCATGTAACACTGCTCTGCAAGCTCTCTTCTGCTACTACTGATTTTTGAGCTGTTAGGACTAAAGACTGTGGGGAGAGGGCTATAAAAGTAGACTTTCTGTCCCTTGCTGGTGTGCAGACTGGTATCACAAACAAGATGGGAAGCTGTCTGAGCAGGCAGAGAAAACAGCCCAAGAAGTACTGGCAAAGCTGCTGTGGTTGAAGACTCACCAGCCAGTCAAGAGCGAGCCAGTGTGGCCTCTGCCAAGCTCTCTGAGTGACAGGAATCTCACATTTCCTACTCTTTGGCTCCTGTACCTTTAAAGTGAAACAGTGATGAAGGCAGGGGAGCTGTACACAACATCTCAGTGGATTGCCACCAAGCCCTGGAGAAGAGTCATTCTCCAGGAGCACGGAGAGTCAGCATTCGGCATGAGCAGCTCTGCTCATCTGAGCCTGCCAGGGCTTCTGGGACAGGTCATGTTTCTGGCAGAGCAGGACTGCAGTGGGATTTGGTGGGATTCCCCCTGTACCAGCATGAAGAAGTCCACAGCTGTCTGTAGAGAAGGTAAATGTTTGAGTGGCATCTTGTGTCCAGAGTGCAGACATTAAAATGTTGCTTTTGGGGTCCTGTTTGATGCCTGTTTGTGAAAGGGGACATTTCCGTGGACTCCTTGCGCTGCCAGGCCTGGTGCTGCTCTGTGCCACAGTGTCTCCCGTGTGCCTGTGTTAGAGAGCAGGCCAGAAGCCAGTCAGCTGGGGGCCAGCAGATGAGGGTCTTCAAGGTGCCACTGACTGCCCTGTGGTTACCACCATGGGGTGCTCTTGGTGCTCGGTCTGGATTACCTTTGAATTAAACGTGGTTAGAAGCCTACCTAATGCTGTCTGGCCACTCAGCATGCCACAGCTACTCAGATAGACCCCTTCAACCTCGGTGGGTCTTGCCATTGGGACCTTAGCATTGTGTCACTCCACAGGCCCACTCTTTTTAGAGTGACTGAACCATCCTGGTTTGAAAAGACCTCCAAGATCATCAAGTCCAACCATCAACCCAACACCACCGCGGCCACTAAACCATGTCCCCAAGTGCTATGTCTACACATTTTTGGACATGTGGAGGTGTTTCAAAGAGGCAGAGATGTGATGCCAAGGACTACAGTTTAGCCCCAGCCTTGGCAGAGTCAGAGAATGGTTGGGCTGGGTGATCCTAAAGGGCTTTCCCAACCAAACTGGTTCTATTCTGCATGCCCATGGGGTTATCCAGCTCCCAGGCTGAAGGCAGCTCTTGTTGCTCTGCATCTGGGAGCACAGGTAGGATAGACACATGGCTGGCTGTACCCTCCCCACAGTCTGCATCCCTTTGCTGGGTGTCTGCCAGCTTCAGGCTGTCTCCCCCTCTGGCAAGGAGCAGCCCGAGTGTGCTTGGTGGTCGAGCGTGGGGTGCTGGTGTCTGTGTGCTGAGGTGTGCCATGCAGCCTGGGGTTCTGGTGTCTGTGTGCTGAGGTGTGCCATGCAGCCTGGGGTGCTGGTGTCTGTGTGCTGAGGTGTACCATGCAGCCTGGGGTGCTGGTGTCTGTGTGCTGAGGTGTGCCATGCAGCCTGGGGTGCTGGTGTCTGTGTGCTGAGGTATGCCATGCAGGGTCAGAGTGCTGTGTGTGCTGAGGTGTGCCATGCAGCTGCAGAGTGGTGTCTGCAGTCTCTGAGCTCACTCTGAATTTGCCTCTGGGTGGGCATGGAGAGTTCTGAGTGAGAGTTTCTAGCAGGTAGCTCCCTGATGCTGCAGCCCCCAGTGCTGAGGCAAACGTGTCCCTGAAGAGAAATGGTAGCCACAGCCTTGGCCCCACAGTGCCAGTCAGCAGGACACAGGGGACAGCTCAAGCAAGGCTTTTAGAAGCAGGCTGGCGATGCAGCCCCAGCGTGGGGGTGGGGCGTGTGGTGGGCGTGATATCGGCTGGGGCAGGCAAAGTGCCCCAGGGCCTGGTGTTCCAGCACAGCTCCTCTGCACGTTCGGATGCCTCCTGCGTGACAGTTCCCTCTGTGGCTCAGCCAAAGCCACACAGCAGCTCTGCAGCAGAGGTAAGAGTAGGATCCAAGTTTTGCAGCTGAGCTCAGGGAGAGTCTTTGATTTAATGGACATCAGAGCTGCCTGGGACACGTGTGCTGGTGTGGACAGATCTGCTGCTGTGAAGGCCAGCCCCTCCTCGCAGAGCTGGAATGTGACATGGCTTGGCGTCTGCAGGAACCAGTAAAGGAGCACAATCCTACAAGTGTGCCTCTAATTCTGTGGTTGGATTGCTTCTTCTCCCTGTGTCAGCTGCATGGTCAGGAGCCCCAGCAGCAAAGCAGACACCTGACAGGAGCACTTCAATGGGAAGGGCTGGTCCCACCAGTAGAGATGGCAGCTCTAGGTCATTAACACCATTGCTGGTGGGAGAACTGCTTGGGATTTGCTCTCTTCAGGCTCAGTCTGCCTGCTGTGCCTGAGTGTGTCACCAGCTGCAAGGTGCACTTGGATAGGGATGATCAGAGAAACTCTGGCTGAAGATGTGTGTGGGCTGACACAATCATGGCTTTGGAGTGCTCAGAGTCACCCAGAATGGTAAGGGTTGGGAGGGACCTCTGGAGATCATCTAGTCCAACTCCAGCGCTAAAGCAGGTTCGCCTAGATCAGGCTGCACAGGAACATGTCCCCTTGAACTGGGGAGCCCAGAACTGGACACAGTACTCCAGATGAGTCATCACTAGGGCAGGGAAACCTCCCTCACTCTGCTGGCCATACTATTCTTCATGCCCCACAGGATGCTATTGGCCTTCTTGGCCACGAGGGCACATTGCAGGCTGATGGTCAGTCTGTTGTTCATCACCACTGCCAGGTCCTGCTCCACAGAGCTCCTTCCCAGCAGGTGACCTCTCACCTGCACTGGTTCCTTCCCCACTGCAGGACCCCACACTTGGCCAGCTCTCCAGCCTGGCCAGTTTGGGTGTTTGATACTATGATTCCTAAGGCTGCTGCTCTCCTGTTTGCAGGTGAAGATGAGGAGGATGGAATAGAAAGGACCTGTGACACCCTGCTCATGTGCATCGTGACTGTGCTGAACCAAGGGCTGCGCAACGGCGGCGGAGTGGGAGATGTACTCAGGAAGCCCTCCAAAGATGTAAGTGTTGCCTGTGCTCCTCACAGACATGATCTGTCCATGTGGTTTTCACTTCCCAGATGCAATGTTCAGTGAGAAGAGCTAGGCTTGTTGAGATGCCCACTCTGAGCCAGCCTGCAGCTGCTGGCAGGGTGCTAACCACATCCCATCAACATCGAGGGTCACAGGAGGCCCAGAGGGGCAGGAGCACATGGAGCCAAGTAGATCTGCTTAGTCACAGAGGTGGTCCCCCCTGCCTTTGTGAGTGAGGCTAGCAGAACTTGGCTTGTGAGAAAAGGCTGTGCTTTGCCTGGGCTGAGGTGAAGCTGCTGTGCAATGTTTCATCTGCGTGCTGGTTTTGTGTCATTGCTGCAGGAGCCCCTGTTTGCTGCTCGGGTTGTTTATGATCTGCTGTTTTACTTCATTGTCATCATTATTGTTCTAAACCTGATCTTTGGAGTCATCATTGACACATTTGCTGATCTCAGGAGTGAAAAGCAGAAAAAGGAGGAAATACTGAAGACAACCTGCTTCATCTGTGGTAGGTGTCACTGAGCTGGGGAGACACTGGGTAGGGAAAGGAGCAAAGGGAACTCTTACTCAGTAAATGAAGCCTGGACCTAAGGGGTTACCTTCTGCAGACACGTCCAAATTTATTCCCTCTCAGTAAGAAACAGATTTGCTCTAGGAGTCAAAAGCTGGCTTTGCCAAGAGGTGGCTTCACAGTCTGCCCAGGTGGGAGGCAGAAAAGCTGTCTCACACTTGCTTCATCACCACTAGTGGAGATGGTGGAGCTGTGACTTCCTGAGGTGTGCTGCAGGTGAATATCCAGCTTCTGTTCCACAGCACAGTGCATTCTAGAAGGGGAGCACCCACCTGCTCCAGAAACTGAGATGAAATAGGGAACAAAAGAAACAAATGAAAGGCATCCCCACAACCCCCACGGATGAGTGGTGCTGATTTTGAGGGGCAGAGATGCCTCCTGGTTTGGTAGGCTGGGTGTTGCTCCCATGGTAGTCTGACAGGGATCAATGGGATGCAGAGCACAGCTGCTTTGGTGTCTGTGGAAGGCTCCACAAGAAACTGGGGGGGAAAGCTGTCATGTGGAGGCAAAGATTTGTGACTCTGCCTTTCCTCACTGCGATGCTCCTCTTCAGAGGTTAGAAGTGACTGCAGCTCTGGAGAGCTCTGTGAGTGCAGAGCTGCAGAGCCCTGCACACACAGTCCCAGCACAGCTGAAGTGGGGCTGTTCATGTGCCTGCTGCTAACCATGTACATGAATCAGGACCTGGGCTGCATGCTGGGAGCTTAGCAGTGAACATCTAGAAAGGAGCAGAGACAAGGCTTGTAAAGCCCTTCCTAGCCCTCAGCACAGCTGCAAAGGGTTTGTGCTGGTGGTGGTGTTACTAAGAGGAAATATCATAAAAGAGGGTAAGCACTGCACTGGAGTTCTGCCAGCAATGCCTTCTGGCCTGCTCTTCCTTGCCCAGCTTTTAAATTAAGGTCCTTGAAGTTTCTGCTCCTTTAGATGAAGTCAGGGTCCTTCCTCCAATGTGCTTCACAGATCTGGGCTCTTTAGGCTGAAGTTTTTTGTGGGCTTTTTTTCATTATACCCACATATCTTTGCAGGGCTGGAGAGAGACAAATTTGATAACAAGACTGTTTCGTTTGAGGAGCACATAAAGTCAGAGCACAACATGTGGCATTATTTGTACTTCATAGTTCTTGTCAAAGTCAAAGATCCAACGGAATACACCGGACCCGAGAGCTACGTGGCGCAGATGATCGCAGTGAGTCCGTGTGGGCACGTGCTTTGTGCAGCTGAGAGAGACTGCTGCAGCCAGAGCAGGGTGTCTCCTTCTCTCTCCCTGCCTCTGAACAATAGGAGGCATTGATCTGTCATTTTAAAGCTCTTCTCACGTGTTTTAGACAGTCTGCAACAAAGCCCAGGCTTAAACATAATGGAAAAGATGAAGGTGCAGGCCACGGTCTCCACTTTGGTGTTCTTGCTCTCATGCTCTGTGGGCTCTGCTGCCTCATTAGCCAGACCAAGGGCAGGAGAGCACACATCATAACATCTGCTGCTGCTCCAGCTTTGTCCAGCACCTCTGGGCTGCTGTCCAGAGAAATCACATCTCCTGCTGAGCGCTGAAAGGCAGGGTCAGTGCTGAGGGCCAGAGCTTTTCTGACATGGCTGCTCTGAACAAGCTGTTGAGCAGCCCAAGAAGAGCTGCTGCAGGGGGTTTGAAGAGCTACAGAACCTGCTCTGTGAAGCAGTGAGAGGATAGCTTGGATTCAAGAGGCAGCAATTTGGTGGCAGTGGTGCAGAGAGATGTTCCATTGCAATCCATTTCCAGCCTGCTACCAAGGGGGATTCCTTCTGGTGGCAGAGGGTTGGATTGTCGAGGCTGTCTCCTGAGGCTTCACTTTGGAGGAATTCTTCCTACTTGCTGGGATGTTGTGGTGTAGCATTTCCTTCCCATGGGTGTCCTGGCAGGTGTTGCAATGCCAGGGTCTGTGGTTGGAGAGCTGGCATGTGCCTGAGTCTCAGAGGAGGGGGCACCCTGGTGAGCGTCATGCTCTGCAATTTGTGCTTTCCTGGAGCCACGTTTGTTGCTGAGGGTATCTGCTCTGTTATCCCTCACTGGGCCTGTGATGATCAGGTGATGTGGAGATGCTGGCTGACCTCAGTTTGAAGAGAAGATTCTTCTCCTTTAATTTCAGCTACCTTCAAGTCAGGCATCTGGTTTAAATCGGTCCCAGCTCCCTGCCTTGTCAGTGCAGAAAGCCAGATCTGTCCTGCCTCAAGACAGGTATCCAAGGCTGACTCACCCCTGGCATCGCCTTTCTGCCTCCATGGAAAGCTTGGACAAGATGCCTAATTGGGAATGGCAAAAATTAGAGGAGGCTGCTCCCAGCCACTGTGCTGGCTTGTGCAGAGCTTGCCTTGAGTGTTGTGATGAAATGGAGCCTTTGTGAGTGCTCCCAGCCCTGCCCAGGATGTTGCTGTGGCAGCTGACAGGAACCCAGAGCTCAAGTTGAGGGGAAGAGCCAAGGTCCATGGAAGGTTCAACCCCTTCATCTCAGTGGCCAGCTGGAGATAGGCAGTGATGGATCTGTTCCTCTGCAGTCTCAGGAGTGGAACAGAAAAGCTCAACCAAATGCTTGTTTTCTCTGTTCCACTGTAAGAAATGTTTCACAGCAGCATCTCATCCTCTTACACGTGAGGGTATTTCAGCTCACCTCAGTCTGTGGAATCAAAAGCCTCTCCAGACTCCAGGGCTTGTCTCATTTGTCTGTTCCTTCTCTACTCCTCTTCCTCTCCCTGCAATTGTTGAAGGATTCTGAAGCTTGTATGTTAAGTGGTGATGTTCAGTTCCAAGGGATGCACCAGCACCCACAGTGGGAGTGCTCTGAGTCCTCTGCTGTGCTTCACTGGTTGTTTTGTGTTTGCACGCCTGGTGGGAACTGCTCTTCAAAGGTCTCAGACATAAGCAGGAAAGCACCAGAACAGCAGGTGTGACCTCAAGCACTGAGCTGGTTTCTCAGGGCCCTGATCCCCTGTGGCAGAGTGCTGGTGGTTTATGTGGTTAGCAGCCATCCAGGCTTGGGGATTTCTCAACCTCTGAAGGGAGATGCATTGGCCCACACAGCTAGGTGAAGTTTCTGGTTGTTCTGTATGGTGGATCTGGAAGTGTAAAACTTACATAGAATGGAAGAGGGGGAGAAAGAGAAACAGAAGAGAGCAAACTGCAAGTGGCTGGTGTGGTTTCTTTGTGTGGTTTCCATCCCCCAGGCTAGGGGACAGAGCAGCTCTGAGCCTAGAGCAGCCTAAGGGGATCTCATCAATGCTGATCAATACTTACAGGGTAGCTGGCAGGAGGATGGAACCAGGCTTCACTCAATGGTACTCAGTGACAGGACAGGGGCACGAACTGGAACGTAAGTTCCATCTGAACATGGGGAGGATCTTCTTCTATAGGGTGGTTGCCACTGGAGCAGGCTGCCCAGAGAGGTGGTGAAGTCTCCATCTCTGGAGTCATTGCAAACCCACCTGGAGGCCATCACAGGGGACAGTTAGTGGGCTAACTGGAGCAGTGAAGGTCCCTGTCCACATTTTGAGAAGTCATTTCTCAGAGGTGCAGTCTGGAGATGCAGAATTTCCCTCAGCTTTGGTAGCTGCAAGGAGATAAATGGGGACAAAAAAGCAGATGATTAGTTCCTGGATGTTTTGCAGCAAAACAGAGATATGAATCAGCATTTGGTTTGTGTCTGCAGCCATTTGCAAAAATAAAAGGCTACTGGCATAGTAATTAAATTAATGATTTTGCTCATTGGAGGAATGAAAGACTTTAGCCCTGCAAGTTCTGTTCTCATGGGTCCTGTCCACAGTTCTTAGCAAGTTTCATAATGGATTTTATCAGCATTAGTGCTACCTGTCATAACTACATAATTACAGCACCTAATTAGATTATGACTTATTTACTCTAATTATGTAATTGGCTGTAATTGGTGCAATTACGTAACTCCTCAGCCAGCTGAAAACTGCTCTGAACCCAGCCTGTGCTCACGAGTGAAGGCTGCTGCCATGTGCCAGGCCAAAGGAAAGGTTCTCTTCTGCCACTGCTGCCGTTGGAACTGAGCCTTTTCTACTGGCAGCTCCTTCAGCTGTTCCTCTGCACCTCATTTGCTCTCTAAGTGTCCCTCCTGAAGGGCAAATTCCTCATCCCCAGGCTGCTCAGGGTCCAGACCCTTGCACTGAAAGCAGAATTCTCATCAGCATTGTGAGGGTGCAGTAGAAGAGGCTGAGCAGCACCAGCCTGGGGTTCTGAGCAGTGCTTTTCTTACTCAGCTCTTTAACAAATCACTTTGGGGTGACCAGCAGTCACCTGGCACTGGTGGTGTGACAAAATACTGTAACTATTTTGTTTGAGACATTATTTTGCCTTTTTTTCCCCCCTTTCTTAAAATGATGAGAGAAGTGTTTACTCCATATTCTGTCCATCCCCACGCCAGAAGGGCAAACACCTTCATCATTTGGAACAGTTCTGGTTTGGGTGAGCTTTTTAGAAACACTGAAGCCTGCAAATTGGCCTGGGCTTGGTGCTGCCCTGAGCTGCTGCTGGTGTCTGGGTGAACCTGTGTCAGCAGGGGAGTTGGACTGGGTGAGCTCCAGAGCTCCCTTCCACCCCACTGGAGCTCCCAAGGAGCTCCCTCCAGCACCCCCACTGTGCTGTCTGCCTCTGTAGCTGAGAGCATGAGCCAAGTGCAGCCTGCAGAGCCCAGGGCTGTGGGTGCAGAGCCTGCCTGCCCATGCTGCCACACCCTGTCCCACAGTCATTTCACTGACACCAAACCCTGGCATGCTGCACCCCAAGCCTGAGCACACCCGGGGAGGTTCTGGAGGGGGCAGGTGCAGATGGAATGCAGAGAGGAGAGGTGAGAGCAGCGAGGAGGAACAGGGTCTGTGGAGCAGGCTGCACCTACCTGCTCTTGGGATTTGCAGAGAACACAACAGAATAACATGAGCTAAGAGGCCTGGTGACCTCAGCTCCTAAAATAGAACTTCTTCACAGAAGGAAAGTTCTGATATCCAGGGGGTTTCTAGTCCTTTATCTCTCATCTTTCTGAGTTGTGATGGCCAAAGTTCCCCCTGGTGGTTTTTCTCTCCAGTCTGCAGTGTTCTCAGCACACCCAGGACTGCTGTGCACTGCGTGGGTGCAGCCATGAGCAGTGACAACCCAAAGTCACCTGAGTGCTGCAGGAGGACGCTCTGGGTGCTTCTCACATGCACTGCAGTGATTCAGCTGAGACCATTTCGTCAGTTTCCTCCCCCAGATGTCCTTCTGTTACAATTAACCACAACCACAGCAGAGAGGGAAAGAGAAGTGATGTAAGCTCCTGCAGTTCTCAGCTCAGAGCACTAGTGGGAGGAGTGGTGGCCACTGAAGCCATGCCAGTCTGACCTGCACTGGTTGAGGAGAGGACACGGTGCCCATTCTGCTGCCTCTCTGTAGGTGGGATCATACCCACAGGGGCACACAGCTGGCAGGGTGACTCCTTCAGCTCAATCATGGAACCAGAGAACCCTCTTGGTTCCCAGTGTGCCAAGGGTGGGTGAGTTAAGATTCTTCAGCTGGCTCAGTGTAACCAAACCATTCCTCATGATGAGGAATTCTGGTTCAGCACTAAGTTTCTGATCTGGCAGCTCACAGACCTGAACATGCTGACAGGACTTGTGCACACCAGTGCTCTGCTGCTGTGGGGCATGGGCTTTAGAACTTTTGGAAAGCCAATAATATTCCCTTTGTTAGGGCTTACTGATTCTTGCTTTCCACAACTGGCCTCTCTCCAAGCCCTAGCAGATGTTGTCAAAAACAAGCTTGCCCAGATGAGGTGTGTGGACGTAGCATGGAGCTGTGCAACTTCTCCATGATTACTTTGCAGAGTGGTAGGATGCAGGTCCCCTTGCAGTGACCTCATACCATGGCAGTAACACCAAGAGCACAAAAGCCAGCTGCTAAATAAGAGCTGAGCTTTCTGACAGGCCAGTTTCTTGGGAAATACAACATGGGGCTTGTCTACAGCTGGGTTTCCACAAAATAAGCAATTAAAGAATATGCCCAAATAGATCATTTACTACTTCCCTTTCATGCTGCACTCAGAAAGAAGAGCAAGCCAGGATGCAGATCTCTGTGTCCTTCCACATGGACCAGGCCCTGTGGAGAGCTCAGGGCTTTGGTTTACAGAATCATAGAACTGTTTTGGTTGGAAAAGCCCTCTAAGGTCATCCAGCCCAACTGTCATCCTAACACCACCATGGCCACTAACCCATGGCCACATGGTTCTTGAACACCTGCAGGGATGGGGATTCCACCACCTCCCTGGGCAGCCTGTTCCCATACCTGACCACTCTTTCAGCAAAGAATTTTTTCCTCATCTCCAACCTAACCCTCCCCTGGTACAATTTCAGGCCATTTCCTCTCATCCTATCACTTGATAGGGAGAAGAGCCCAACACCTCCTTCCACGTAGCTGTAGAGAGTAATAAGGTCTCCCCTCAGCCTCCTCTTCTCCAGGCTGAACACCCCCAGGTCTCTCAGCTACTCCTCCCCAGCCCTGTTCTCCAGACCCTTCCCCAGCTTAGATGCCTTTCTCTGGACCTGCTCCAACCCTACCGTCCTCCCAATGCCCTTGGAGTGAGAGCCCAAAACTGAACCCAGCACTCAAGGTGTGGACTGACAGGATTGGGTGCATCAGGCCCTGGAGAAGGTCCTTGTTCTGCATCAGGCTCTGCCTCTAGATTCACAGAAGGTCTCAGCTCTCAAGTGGTGATAGAGTCTCTGAGACAGAGCTGGGCTTGTGCTTCACACACGTTCAGCCACTGCTTGGCTTTGTGAGGGGAATCCCTGCCCAATTCTAGGTTTGCAGAGTATTTTGAGGCTTTGCTGTTTTTCCTTCTGCTAGCACTGGACTCTTTTGCTCTGAATGCTTTCCCTGTTGTTGAACAACACTAGTCACTTCTGTAGGTCCATTCCTGCTTTTGCTTGTCTGCAGTTTTGCTCTCTGTTATTATCTTAGAGAAGTGCTGGACACCTCCCTCTCCACTGCATAGCACAAGCAATTACAGCAGCATGCCTAATTAGCTGCTCTCCTCCTTGTTTTGTGTTCCTCAAGGCACGAAAAGTCATCATTACATGAGGACTTGGCATTGCTGCACAGAGCCCCTGTTCAGCAAGAGAGATGAGCACCTTCTGCTCTATTTCAGTGCTCTGCATCTCCCAGAAATGGGTGCTGTGGTCCACCATAAATAAAGCAGTTGGGTTGCTGGTCTGGGTTATGTGTGAGGTGTGGGTAAATCAAAGGCTTTGTTTGGAGCCTTGCAGCTTTAGTGGCCCAGGTTTGTGTGCATTCCTCCCAGACAGGCTGGATTAATCCTCCTGTTGCTGCTCGAGGCCATGGATCTGATCCTGCCTCTTCAGAAATGATGCCATGAGCTGGTGTGGGAGGTAGATCGGTGTTAGCAGCAAGTGCTGCAGCACAGGCAGATGTGTAGTGAGGTCAAGGGGAGACCCTTGTGNGTGCTGAGCTGTAAATAGAGCTTCAGCCCTTAACTTCCAGCCGGCTGAGTTCTAGTCTGGGTCATTTTACAAAGTGTGGGGGGCGGGGAACTCCCAAACCATCCCACCCTAGAGCTGGCTTGGTGAGCGAATGGCCCTGCCACTGCATGGTACCCTTGTCCCTGCTACCCCTAAAGGGCACTCCTAAAGGGACAAGTCCCAGCACCAGCAAAACTCTGTCTTTTTGACTCCTTCTGAATCTGAAGCTGCAGTGCAATTGCAGGTACAAGAGTAGAGCCCAAACCTCCTCAGAAGTATTCATTAATGTTTGGGGGGTTCCCCCTGCCGAAGTCTAGGAGCAGTGGTTTGATACCACCCAGCACAGTCTTTTTGGACCCCATGGCATTGTGGCTCAGTTGTAAGCTTTGTGTTTGAAGCATTTGGCCAGCTCTCTGCTGACCAGCAGTTAGGCTTTGGAGGCTGATGCTGCTCTAAAGTTGAGTTCTGCCCTGGGTGGTCACAGCCTCCTTGTCCTCCTTCCAACTTCTATTCAGTCAGTTTGCAAATTCAAATGAATGAGCTGAGTCGGGTTCCTGTTGGTTTGTTTGACTCAAGGAGGGGTCTGGCCATGAGGCTGTGTTCCTTGAAGCTGGCAGATCCCCAGAAGGATGCAGTGGAGGTGTTCCAGGAGGATGGAGTGGAGGTGTTCCAGCTGGAGCGCCGCAGGCCGAGCAGCACTGCTGGCAGCACACAGGCTGCGGTTTGCTGCTGGAGCCTGCTCCTGCCTCCACCTGCCAGCGACTGCAGCTGGGAACGTGCCAGGCAGCCTGCAAAAGCCATCTTTTGTCCCTTGGTGAAGGAAGCATGTGGCCTGAGACAGATCTGTGTGTGGGCAGACCTTTATTCTGCGGTTTCAAGTGATGAGAAGGCTCTCCAAAGCCCTGCATAGGCACCCACTGTTGCACTTAGATCCTGCCAGGAACAGAGCCTCATTCTCCTGGGACTGACTGTGCATGGCTTTGCCTAATGGGAAGTGGCCCCTGCCTGGGGTCACAGGCAGAGGTAAGAAGCTCAGCCTCAGAGGAGCACAGTGATGAGCAGCTCCTGAAGTGTGTCAGTGGCATTAATTTGGTTTTGCCTTAAGGGTGAAGCAACAAACACAAAACTCTCTGATGCTATTTGAGAATCTGATTGTAACGTGTGAGAACAATCCTTGGGCTTTCCATCACAGTGTGACTGAACTGCTGGCTTCTGTGAGAGGAAGGAGACTCCCAAAATCTCTACATCCAAGGCTGGTAACTGCAGGACCTGAATAAAGGAAGGACTACAGGCTCGCCTGAAGATACTGGGGTGTTTAGTAAAGGACAGGGAGATGAGTTTGAGTTTGTTGTCTACCAGGAAGAGCATCTAAACAAAGAGCAACTTGGGTCAGACTCGGAATAATAGCAGTGAGATTCTGCTCTGAGGAGAACAGAGTAAGGCTGCAAAAAATAGAGTTCTGCTTGGAGGCTGGAGCCAGGTGTGGGTTGGGCTCTTCCCCTAGCAACAAGTGACAGGAGGAGAGGAAATGGCCCTGAGCTGCACCAGGGGATGTTCAGGTTAGACATTAGAGGAAACTTCATGGCAGGGTCTCAAAGCCTGGCACAGGGTAGCTGAATCCCCATCCCTGGAGGTGTTCCAGAGAGGCAGAGATGTGGTGCTGAGGGACTAGAGCTAGAGAATGGTTGGACTGGATGATCTGAAAAGGCTTTTCCACCCCAACCGTTCTGTGATTCTATGGGTTTATGATTCTGAGTTTGCACAGCTCAGAGGCAGTAAGATTTGGGGAGCTGGCTTGTTCTACAAGGTGCTACAGATGTGATGAAGTTTCTTGTTTTCTGTGTCTGGAGGAAAATCCACAGGCTGTGTGAGTCTGCATGGATCAGTGTCTGCATTTGTGTGACTTTGGTCTCACGGCGCCTCTGAGGAGCGGCTTTGTGAGATTTGTGTCAGCCACATCTGGTTGCAGATAGCTTTGGTGGTGTCAGCCCTTTGCTGTTTGGTTGCAAAGCCTCGTTCATGGAATCATCTCTTTTTAGGGTGCTGAATGTGTGTATGATAAAAAGCTAGGGTTGCATCATCTTTAATAACAAAGGTGATGTATAGCCTTAAGAAATCAGATTAGTTGCAGAGAAAGAAATCAATCAGGCTGGCAAATCCTGTCTGTGGGACAGAGTGCAGAATATTTGTTTTATGCAGTATTTATTGAACAAATTTGTTGAGAAGATGGTTAAAAACGTTCTGCGGGGGAAAGAGAAGGAACCATTTTGTTCCATTTAAATGACATTGATGTATTTTTTACATCATGAAACCTTGCAATATTACCACCAACAAGCCCTGATCAAGTGCTTTACACCATTGCCTCCCAGGGCCTTTTGAGAGGGAGGAATCTGTTGGAGGTTGTGATGTGGCTGCACCCAATGGATACAGGATTGACCCAACTGCAGCTACCCTGCAGAACCCAGCAGGTTAGCAATCACATTGCACTCCTGTCAGCCTAGGGCAGCAGGAGCTTTGCAGAGCCTCCAAAACAAACAGGCAGCTCTAAATCCTCTTCAAATGCTTTGTCTCTGCTTCTCCTTTCACTGGGTGAGGGAAAATTGCAACTCCAGGTTTCTGCAAGGGATCATCTGCTTGTTCTCAAGAGAAGCTGCATTGAGACTGAGCACAGCAAGCCATGGGTAAGTGCTGGGCTCAAAACACAAGGACAAAGCAGATCTGTACAGAGGATCCTTGTTGGTATGTTCCCAGCCCCTGGAGCAAGAGCCCTACATGAAAATGTAGCCCAGGCAGGTAAAGGTTTGCAAAGGGCCCTGGTGGCTTTTTGGTGATCAGTGCTTGCAGCCTCTGGAAACACCAACCTGAGTGATTCCATCTTTCCCCTTGGGGGCCCAGTTCTGCTGCTTTCCACCCACTGTGGGGCAGGAACAGAACCACAGAATGCTTTTGGCTGGAAAAGACCTTGAAGGTCATGGAGCCCAACCACTCTCTAGCTCTGCCAAGGCTGGGGCTAGCCCATGCCCCTTGAGTGTGTGTTCCCATGCACATGCCATTAAAGGTCTTTTCCAGCCCAAACCATCCTGTGTATGGCAGATGCATGAGCACATCCTTAGTGAAACCCCACTTCTGCAGAGCCCCTGGGAGTAGGGGATCGTTCTGCTGCACTTTAAGAGAAAATAAGAAAAGGTTGTCCTTGAAGTTGTCCTTTATTAGCACACCACATGCAAGATACATCAAAGTCAAAAAGGGTCCAAAGCAGGGACATTCAGCTCAGGATTCAGAAGCCTCAGCTCTGGCCCAGCGTCCTGAGAAAGAACAATGGCTCTGCAATCAGGGAGGCTCTGCCTGTGCAGTGCTGAGAACGAGGTCAAGTCCTGAGCCTCTGAAAAAGGGGTCTCCTGCTGAGCCTTTGTGCTTTCCACAGATTCTGCTACACCAAATTGAAGCTAAAGCTGGGAAATAGACAATCCTTGCAAAATACAAGGTGACAGAACCAGGAAATGAAGCTAAATGTGAGAAAACCCAATAAATTTCAACAAGTGTGTGCCCGAGTCCTGTGCTGGAGGAGATAGGTCATGGTTTGGGGATGGAGTTAGACTCTGACCCACTGGGTCAGACCAGCACTTCTGTTGGTTAAAACGGGTCAGAACGTGTGGTGTGCCTAGTAGTGGGTGGCACATAGGTCTGCAAGGAGCAGATGTGCCCAGTCTCCAGCAGTGGCAGGACACTGCAGCGTGTTTGTGTCGCAGCAGGGTGAGTGTGGGTGGCTGCTGCCTGGCTTTCAGCACATGGAGCAGGCCTGCCAGCAGGTTTTGCAGGAGAGCAGGAGGAGGAGGGGTCCAGCTTGCTAGTGCGAGCAGCACGGCAGGAAAGGCAGGGCCTGCAGGAGCATCACCCTTCTATGTCCTTTAAGCACAGCCAAAGGGAGCAGAAACACCACTGCCACTCAGCCAGGCTTGTGCTAGCCTGGCCAGCAAGCCGGGAACCTGCTCAGGGGTGTTGGGAGCAGCAGGGGCAGGAGAAAGAAGTCAGAGCTGGAAGCATTTTGGTGGGCAGTGGTGGGGCTGCATGAGCAGCTCAGCCCCTCTCCCATGCTGAGGTTGCCCCGAGCAGTGCAGCAGGAGGAGGGGACATGTGCCATGAGTGTCACCATATTGAAAGCAGCCCCAGGTGAATAAAGTTAGCAAGGCAGTGATTCATTGCTGCTTCAAATCCCTCTCTAGCCACAGTAAATTCCTGCTCAGCAGTGACAGCCTGTGTCCACATGCGGGCTGTGATTTACAGCTCTGCCTTTTGTATCAACAACATCTGCTTAACAAAAGAAAAAGAGAAAAGCCAAGAACACTTCTTGTCTGATCTCTGCAGCAGATGTTTCGCTATGCACGAGATCCAGGGATTGTATCAGAAATAATTTAATTGTTTTAAATGAATAATCTGAGCTGTTTTTCCTCAAGCATTTCCCGTAACCAGTAACAACATAAAAACAAAGGAAGGTGGAAAAATAGCCTCATGTCTTGCACACATCCACAAATATATCTGTTTTAAGGGCACAGATATTGAGCACCAAATCCTTGCATCAAGCGGCACCGGTGAGACTCTTGCAGCTTTGCAGAGGAGAACACCAGTGCTTGGGGTGAGGGCAGAGGTAAGGTGGCAGAGGGCAGCTGAAAGAGCAGCAGAAACCCACAGCTGAGGGATGAATATGAAGAAGGAAGAGACGTGGGAGGCAATCATGGTGGCTTCAAGGAGAGTGGTGCTGGGGTGGACACAAGCCAAAGCCCTGCAAACACACGGAAGTTGTGCCATGGAACTCAGAGGAGTTACTGTGCAGCTGATGTGCACCTGCAGATCCTCCTCTGGCTTCCCACTCGGAGGGCAGCTGGAAGGTGCAGTCTCAGTAGCCTGGTGACAAAGCTGCTTAGCTTGGTTTCTTCTGGACACAGTCCTGGGCAAGCTGCTGTGGGTGACCCTGCTCTGGCAGAGGGGTTGGACTGGTCGATCTCCAGATGTTCCTTCCAACCCCCATCGTTCTGTTACTCTGTGATTCTGCTTTCCACCTGCTAGGGCAAAGCAGGATCCTTCCCTTGCCATGCTGCTGCAGCTTTGCCCACAGTTGCCCTTTTTCACTGCTGCTGCCTCCCACATCCAGCATCTGCTGCAGGTTTGCCCACAGCAGCAGCGCAAGGCCACGCTCTGGCCCAGGGTCTTAACTGTAGGAAAACTCCTTTCAGGATCATCCCTGTTGCTGGGATGTAAATACCAAGTCCCTGAGGTGTGTTTGATCTGCAGAGATTTTGGGGTGCTTGTTCTTGGCAAAGCAGGCTCCTTTGCAGAGTTCAAGCTGAGTATTGAAGCTGCCCCATCAGAGACCATCTTCACAGCCTGAGGTCCATTGCCATCCCTCACCTTAGCTGTGGGGGTAGCACGAGCAGGGTGCTCATGCTGGAACCCCAAGCAGCCTGCACTGGCAGTCTGGAAGGACTCACAGCTGTTCTATTACAGGGAAAGATTCTGCTTCAGCCCTCAGTCAGATAAGTCAAAGTGAAAATGTGTCAGTGGTGACAGAATCATTAAGGTCGGAGAAGCCCTCTAAGATCATCAAGTCCAACCATGCCTACTAAATCATGTCCTGGAGTGCCATGTCTGCCTGGGTTCTGAACACCTCCAGGAGTGGTGACACCACCACCTCCCTGGGCAGCCTGTTCCAACCCCTGGCCATGCTCTGTTGCTGGTAAGGCAGATGGTGGGTCTGTGTCATGGTTCCAGCTGACCAGAAGCAGATTCCTCTGGTTCCCCAGGAGCTGTGGCAGCTGCAGCAGGTATCACTGCAGTGCAGACCTAGACAGATTGCTTGGGTTCTGTATAGGATGAATGTTTGTGAGCCATGGATTGGCCAAATCATGCACAGAGCCAAATGATTAAACCAGAAGGTGGTTGCTGCCCTGTGCCATCTGAAGCACCAGAGGTTTACACCCTTAGAATCTCTTTGTAAGGGTGGCTCTAGGAGCTACAGAGCTACAGGCTCATAGGGTGAGGCTTTTGCTCAGGGAGGTGTTCAAGAATGGTGTGGCCATGGCAGCTGGGGATGTGGTTTAGTGGGCATAGTGGTGTTGGGCTGATGGTTGGACCTGATGATCTCAGAGGCCTTTTCCACCATGAGTGGCTCTGTGATTCTGTGACCCCATCCTTAGGCAGAATAACTGTGTCCAAGGGCAGCAGATCTGGAAGGGAAGGGGTGGGCTCACTTGCAGAGATGCAGAATCATTTCTAGGTAAATGGATCTCTTTGTTTCTTTAGAGTGCTGGCTCCAAACAGGTTGGTTCTGATGCCTGCAGGGGCTGAGGCACGGACCTAGGGCACAGCAAAGCCACAGAGGGTGAAACTGTTCCGTGGGTCCTGACAGTGCCACTTAATGAGAACTCAATGGGCACCTAGAATCAAGAGAACCACGGAATGGTGGGGGTTGGAAGGCACCTCTGGGGAATACCTAATCCAAGCCCCTGCTAAAGCAGGGTCACCTGGAGCATGCTGCCCAGGATTGCGTCCAGGTGGGTTTTGGAAGTCTCAAGGGAAGGGGAGATCCGACCCCTCTTCCACACCCTTCAGCCACCACCCAGCTGAGGAGCAAAGACAGCTTCAGGCAGCCTCCCTTCCTCAGTCTCACTGTTAAGTAACAACCCTCTGATGGCCCTGTCACTGGGCAGGCTGAGTCACCAAGGAGCAGGCAGGGGACTGGTGGGCTGAAGGAGGGAGAGGCACATCCCTGCTCCGCAGCACACAGCTGGGAGCTCACAGCTGCAAGTGTCGTGAGTAGCATCACCACTTTTCTCCTTTCACAGACAGCAGGGAGGTGGTGAAAGCTGTTCCTTTGGCATTGCAATAGGGGTCACGGGGAAGAAGGACCAAGGGTTGCTACATGAGAGTTTGCTGGAGAAGTGCAGGCCTGGTGCAGCTGGCAGTGGCCTGGCACCCTGGGTCATGGCCCTGGCACCAGGAGAAGGCATGCACTAGGCTGCCTTCACTCCTCTGCTTCATCCTCCTCATCCTACTCTCTGACCTGTTCTCCTTCATTCTTACCTGGTAATCTCTTGCTTAAAGGCTCGGTTGGGTCCCTCCTGCTGGCTGCAGCTGCTCCACGGCTGGTCCCTCCTGAAGAAAGGTGCCCATGCCAATTACTGCAGCGGCAGGGATTTGGCTCAGCGCGAGAGCGCCACCAAAGCCAGGAGCTGTGGCAACAGGACAGGGAGAGCTCCAGAGAGCCTTTGCACAAAAAGTGGAGAAGCTCTGAACAGATTTCTTCACTCATTTGTCTGTCCATGCTCAGCCACAGCTGGCAGTCAGGGAGGTGCCCGTGTTTTGCCACGGGGGGCCTTGGCCCGCAGCTCTGCTCACCCCTTGCAAAGCCCACGGAAGGGAAGGAGAAAGCTGCACAAACAACTCCAGAAGGCAAATGCAGGCTTCTGCTTTGAGCAGCCTCTCCAGGCTAAGGTTTCTCAGCAAACACGGGCAGCAAACCCTCCCAGCCCTGCGGCACCGGCAGCCCTTCACAGCCTCGGGTGCCCACGGAGCCCGGCAGGGCGGCGCTGAGCCCGCGGGAGCGCTGCCAGCGGAGCGGGAGCGTGGAGACAGCGAGAGCCTGGATCCCCACGGGAGACGTCTGCTCCGCTGGGCTGCAGGCTGCTTGGCCCAGCGCCTCCTGGCTGCCCCACATGCCCGCTCTGCCGCCTCCTTCCCCGGCTGAGCCGGCGGGGAGGAGGCTGCAGCTCCCTTCTGTCCCTGCAGCCCTCCTGGCTGCCTGCCTCTGCCTGTGCACAGATGTATGCTGGCAGGGGAGTTCTGCAGGGCACACTGTGGAGCAGGAAGATGCTGTGATCTGGAGGTGGGGTGCTGCAGCTGGGCTGCACACAGCTGCTCTCCTGTGCCAGGCCGTGCAGGAGCAGGGAAGTGACCCTGATTCTGTGCCCCTGGGCTCAGCACCGGCGATGCCACTCCTTGGGTACTGGGCTCAGTTTTGGGCCCACTCACTCCAAAAAGGACATTGAGGGGCTGGAGCAGGTCCAGAGAAGGGCAACAAAACTGGGGAAGGGTCTGGAGAACAGGGCTGGGGAGGAGCAGCTGAGGGAGCTGGGGGCATTTAGTGTGGGGGAGAGGGGGCTGAGGGGAGACCTCTGCTCTCTGTAGCTCCCTGAGAGGAAGTTGGAGCAAGGTGGGGGTTGGGCTCTGCTCCTTGGTATCAGGTTATAGAAGAGGAAATGGCCACAAGATGCCCCAGGGGAGGTTTAGGTTAGAAATGAGGAAAAATTTCTTTGCTGCAAGAGTGGTCAGGGTCTGGCACAGGCTGCCCAGGGAGGTGGTGGAGTCCTCATCCCTGGAGGTATTCAAAAGATGTGTGGGCATGGTGGTGCTGGGTTGGTGGTTGGACTGGATGATTTTGGAGGGCTTTTCCAAGCTGCTCAAGGTAAACCCTGAGCCATAATCACTGAAGTCCCAGAGCCAATGTTTGGGGCTGTGCAAATGTGTTAACTACCCCAGGTTAATTGGCAGGCAATTACCCTGAAGGGAAAAGAGCTTCCCCGGGGCTGGGCACTCTCAAGAGTTTCTCTGTGTCCCCTGTGACCATGTCAGCAAAGGGGGTTGGACTTGGTGAGCTCCAGAGGTGCCTTCCAACCTCTCCCTTTCTGTGATTCTGTGAAAGTTGTTTCCTCCTGGCCTGCTCAGTGGTGAACTTCTATGATGCTTTGCATGAAGAAGATGCAGAGATGGGCTGGAGTTCATTAGATGCAGGCACTGCAAGGTCCTGCACCCAGCACAGTGCTGGAGACTGCCAAGTGTGAGCCCTGTGCTCAGTGCTGTCACCTGTTGCCTCTGTGCTGCCAGAAGTCAGCAGCATCTTTTCATGGCCTTTGGTCTGTGCAAAGCCACTAACTTCTCTTAAGTTTTGAATCGAGTCCTTGTTGATCTTCCTCAACATTCCGGCCCCAGATACCCAGCTCTTGGTCTGTAACCAAAGCACAGCCAGGTGCCTTTCTTGGAGAGGTTAGCTCAGCACTGCTGGGAAGGCAAAGCTGGGCATCTGCACCCAAGTGGAATCTGTCACTGAGCTCCTGTGACTGTGGGGTGAGCTGGCAGCTGATTCAGCTGGAGGGCTGCGATCTGTACACAGTGTTGTGTGGCAGCAGGTGAGATGCGCTGTGTCACCTCTGCCCAGGAAGGAGAATGTTGTGCCGAGGAGCAGGGCAGCAGGTGGCAGTGGGAGCCTCAGGAGAGGCAAGCCCACTGAGCTGGCATCTGCACAGGGTCGTGTGCTGTTCCTCTGGATGCTGCAGGGCCAAGGAGATGCTTTCCAAGGCAGATGAAGGTTTCTGCCTTGCATCCTGAAGGAGGCAGATGGGAACCAACAGAGTGCCAGTCACAGTCCTGGCAGCAGTACTTGACCAACACAAGGACTGCAGTGATGAAGTATCAGGGTGCCCTCCTGGGCAGCCTGGCTTGAGAAACTTCGGTGTGAGGTGAGCCTGCTCCCTCAGCTGGCCCCTGTGGCCTTGTGCTTGGTATCTTCAGGTGCTTCAGGCCAGAGAAGCTGTGCTAGGTGCAGATTCCAGAGTTTTCCAGGAAACACTCAGGCACAAGAGCAGCTCTGTTTGCTGCAGCTCCTTGGAATTCACTCTCCGTGCCTGCAGGGCCAGACAAATTTGCTGTCAAACGTGTTGCAAAAAAGAAAGGCATTGATCAGGAAGGACCCCGTGCACAGAGCTGGCTTGGTGTGGGTGAGCACACCTGTGCTTACTGCCGGGCACCTGGTGAGGGCTCTGCCGGAGCCCAGCCAAGGCAAACGCAGAGTGAATGTCAGAGCACACTGGTGGTGAAATGAGCGCTGGACTGGTGCGAGCAGCGGGCACGGAACAGGAGGCACCGCACCGCCTGGGCACAGCCAGCAGGGAGGGTCACGCACACACCCCCACGCACCGGCAGGCTTTGATGTGAAAGAGTTGTGACCCACTGCAGATGGCATCTTGCACGGCCGCGGCACATTGGCATAATGAGATCACGAGGCCCTGCAAGGAGTGGGCAGGAGGAAGGAGGACCCATCCCACCAGCCTGCCTGGCAGAAGGGCACACTGCGAGCCCTGAACATCTTGTTACTGGAGCAACACCAGCAGAGCAGCACAGCCAGGCACAGCTGCTTGCAAATTTTGAGTTCAAAGAAAGAAAACAAGCCCCAGTGCTCGTGGCTTTGTGTTTTGTCTTGGATAACAGGGCCAAAGCAAGTAGTGGGCTAACACCCTCCTTCCCTTCCCTCCCCTCCCCTCCTTCCCACTGTAGTGCTGTTGGGGTGGGCATTCACAACACAGGAAATGGGCAGAAAATGTCCATCTGGTTCTGCTTCTCTTCTGGAGCTGCCAAGTGCATGTGTCCGACGAGGCCCCTTGCAAAACACTGCGCATATGACCTACCCACATCCTGCCACTGCCCAAGGTGGAGAGCAGTGCCACTCCTCCTGGGCCTGCACACTTGGGTCTGCTCTGGCTGTTCCAGCTTGCACACAGGTATCTGTGTCCCCAGGCCACAGAGACAAGAGGCTGGTGCTGACAAAGCACCTCCTGCCTCACAGCATCCCCGTACAGTGTTTGTGTGATGAAGCTCACAGCCCGAGGCTGTTGAACGCCCAGTTCAGTGCTGTTGAGTCCTTGGCAGGTTAGCCTGTGGCCATGGGGTTGTGCTTATAGCTACCTCAGAATCTCAACAGCACACTGCAGCCTGAGCCATCCAGGACCCTGAATCTTCTGGCGTGGGCAGCTGGATCCAAGGCTCAGCTTCTCTTGGAGCCATAGAACTGTTCTGACTGGAAAAGACCTTTAAGATCATCAAGGCCATGGTCCCCCTTCTCCTGCAGTATCACACTCCAGGCCAGTCTGAAGAGGACTTTGGCTTGTCTTGTTTTGCTGATGTGGGCTCCCTGACATTGCCACAAGGACAGTTGAGACAGCTGGAGGCCAGCCAAGTGCAGAGGCAGCAGGGAGATGTGTCCCTGCATGCACTTGAGAGCAAAGCACAGGAGCACTCAGGCTCTGCTGCTGCTGGGGTACCAGAGGAGTCCCCCAGAGCTGACCCAGAAGGCATTTCTGCATGCCAGAGCCACGGCTGGGTGTGCCAGCACTGCCCATGCTGCAGCTGTGGACAACCAAGATTTTCCCAGCTGATGTCTTCTTTCTGGCTGAGGAGAACCAAGAACAGAAATGCTTGTGGAGAATGCTTGCTGGCTGTACTGCTGCTGAGGCTCATCTGCTGTGTGCCAACCACTCAGGAGGCTCAGTTTCCATTGCCCAGCCTCAGCAGCTCTGTGTAAGCCCCTGGTAACATCACTTCTGTTCTCTAATCCCCATGCAGGAGAAGAATCTGGACTGGTTCCCACGGATGAGAGCCATGTCCCTGGTCAGCAACGAAGGTGACGGTGAGCAGAATGAGATCAGGAACCTCCAGGAGAGGCTGGAGTCAACCATGACCCTTGTGAAGCAGCTTTCCAGTCAGCTTGCTGAGCTCAAGGAGCAGGTGAGTGCCCTGCAGTGGTTGGGAGGATGTGCTGGCTTCCAGCCAGTCACAGGCAGGACAGGGTTACAGAAGAGATTTCTGTCCTGGAAAGGGTTTGTCCTTCTCTCCTGTGAGCGTCTGGTGCCGAACAGTTTGCTGCTGTCTCTCCTGTTTCTGTGCCCCTCCACAGCTGCCCTGCTCCCCTCTGTGCAGGACAAGCTGCTGGCCTGCCCTACAGCCCAGGTCCTGCCTCAACAAACACCTGAAGTGTTTTCTCTTGCCTCAGGATCAACAGATCAGCTCCTCTGTAGGATGGTCCCCTCTGCCTCCCTCATGACAGTTGCAGGAAGCATCTTTGTGTTTTCTTTCTGGGCAGCACTTCAGTGGCATCAGCAGGGTTATTAGCTCATTATGCCACCTCAAATCCCTCCTCAAAACTCTCTTTCCCAGTGACAAAACCAAAAGTTCCCAGTGACTCGACAAAAGTTTAGGCTGGATGTGCTGAGGCCTCTGCTTACTGTGCTCAACCAGACCATCCTAGTGGAGCATTTTTCATCCCTCTCTGGCCCAGTCTTTTTTCTTCTGGCTTAAACTGGCTGTGGCTGAGACCATCCCCTGATGCTGTGGTTGTTCACCAAGTGCAAGTGCTGAGCCTGTGCAACGCTGCACAGCACCATAGAGTGCACAGGATGGACTGTGGGGTCTGCTGCTGGGTGAGGATGATGTACTCATGGGAATGCAGTGCCCACAGGGTGCAGGGAGCAGATCCCCCTCTCCAAAGGCTCTCTCACTTGTGGTGTTCACTGCTGAAGGAGAGAATCCCACTCCCTGCTGTTTTGCTCGAGTGTGCCTTGCTCTGACTGCTAAATAAGAGTAAAAAGGGGAGGGGGGGGAAACAATCTCAACCCTCTCTCTGCCTTTCCACCTTAGATGACAGAACAAAGGAAGAATAAGCAGCGGCTGGGCTTTCTGGGATCAAACACAGCCCATGTGAATCATCACATGCCACCACCCTGATGCCACGGGGAGAAGCCGTGCCTGGCCTTTCATCAGCACCCCTGCTGTACTGCGGAGTGAGGGCAGCCAACAGTGCCTATTGTTGGAGTTACAAACAACCCAGCGCCAGGGAGTTGAGCGCTGGAGCTCTGGGAACAATTTGTAGCTGTTTGCCACGGTTGAACAGGGACCGCAGCCTCCGGTGCCAGAGATAGGAGGGAGCTGGTTTGTGCTCCTTCGCGGCTGCCCCGGCACTCTGCAGTGCCATGGCCTCACACAGCTGTCCTCAGATCTTGGGCTGCACCCTTTGAGCTGCTTCAGACCCCTCCCCAGAGCACTGGGACCACCAGGATGGGCAGAAGAAGGAGGAATGCTTTATTGGTGCAGGCACAGCAGCCTGGGTCCGAGTCAAGGGAGGTCCTTTCTGGCTTTGCCAAACAGCAACATTAGTCACATTTGCTTGGCACCTGTGCTTTGTTAATTGCCTTGGATCTGTCAGCTGCCTCAAGTAACTTCTGCTGGGAGGGAAAGGGGAGAAACCTCAAAAGGCTGGAAAAACAAAGCAAAAAAAAAAATTAAAATCTAGAAAAAGGGTTGCAAAGAGAAACATTAAGGCTTTGGAATTGTAGCTGTCACCATGCAATTTCTTATTTATAACACAGAGCACAGTGCAGCTACAGCTGTGGGAACACTGACAACAGAACTGAAAGTGATTTCTTTCTCCTGGCTTCTGATCTTCCCTGTTAATGTGGCCCTGGAATTTCACATCCCGAGGAGTTAAACTGTGTTTTATCTTCGAGTTCCAGTGGAGAGTCCAGGACACAAAATATCCTCCTCTCTGTAGCTTGCAGCATGCCTGGGATTTAATTCTTCTCCAGAAGCTTACAAGTGTCTGTGTGGAGCTGTAATGGTGTCATTACCTTCTGTAAGCTCCTCTTCAGCAGAAGATGACTTGTAAACAAGCCCCATCCTCTGCCAGCTTGCGTCTGAGCTGGCGATCACGGGCTTGTGCCTTTGCCTGCCTCTCCTGCTTCAGGGCCTTGCAGGACTGGCCTGGCTGGTGGGGCACAAAGTCGCTCTGCCCAGCCCCAGGCTCTCCAAAAGGCTGAGTCAACTGTGCAGGTTTCTGCCGTGTCCTGCACTTCTTGTGATGGCTCAAAGGAAAGTGGAAGGGTTTCCACAGAGCCCAGGAGGGCTCTTCTTTCTTTTATGAGAAAATTTGGGGGTGCAGATGTGAGTTGTGGTCCTACTCTGCTTCCATTTTGGCTGAGTTTTAGTTGCTTCCCTGTCCTGGGTGCGCCTGACCTGTGCTCCATGGAGTCACTTTTTGAACCACTATGTTTGGGCAATTATTTCCCCACGTAACATTTCATTTTGTTGTAAAAACCATACTCAAAGCTGAAGATATTCATTACTGTGATTGGCTTCACCATGGCTGGTTTCTCCCTGAGGAAATGCTGTTGCTTTGTTTAAGGCACATTTCAAATCGACAGACCTAGAGGAAAGGGAAGGAAGGGACATTGCTGTCTCCTCATCCCAAGTTCAAACCTGTTCTTGGGAGCTGTCATCTCCCAGTTTTTGTGCCTGTGAGGTGGCTGAGATACAGATAACATACACTAGGGGCTGGTTCTTCTGCCATGAAAACATTTCCTGTGGGGTTCAGTTGTGTCCTTCAAAAACACTGTGCGGAAAGCAGAGCTTTGAGTGGTTTGTGGAAAGCAAATCTCTTGTGGTTGGCTTGTCTTTAGTCCACAGGGCATCCTGGCTGAGAGGGGTGCTGGCCACTGCCAGCTTTAGGGGCTGTTTCTCCTGGAAGAAGTTCTCCCAGGTTCAGCCAGCACTCTGCCTCCCTGTGCCAAGGTGGTTACTAGGAATGGCACAAGGCCAGGGTATGTGGCTGGCAACTAAACCTTCTGCAGCTCCTCTGTGTTGGGCTGACAGCCTCACCACAGCTGGAGGCAAGAGCAGAGGGAGTGTGTGGAGGCAATGGGAGCTGGGCTGAGCTGGGCAACAACTGCTTTGTTTCCAAGGCTGGAGGCACCTTTTCTGCTCCAAAGAGCAGAGCAGATGCATGCTCCCCAGCTTGGGAGGCTGCAGAAGAGCAGTGTTGTGTGGGGAGCAGCTGAGGTGCTTCAGGAGTAAGCTGGTGCTGTGCCTCTGCTTCACACTCTGCATGTGACATCCTGGTGCCACGGCTCTGGCATCGCTGTCCTGCTGGGAGCCCCTTCCACAGCCTCACCTGGCACTGAGGTGGGGGCTTTGTGCACCAGCTGGTTGTACCAAATGTGCCAGTTAGTTCCAGCACCAGGAGACTGGCAGTGAATTTAGTCTGGGAGTTTCCATCAGCCACTCACCACGCGGCAACTGCTGTAAGGCAAAGCCAAAGTCGCCCCTGGCTAGACCTGTTGGACATCACCAAGCCAAAGCTGTTGCACACCAGATCAAGTCCTAAGCTGGTGAAGAAGCAGCCCCTGCAGCCATGTTAGTGCAGGTTGGTTCCACAGCTTCTATTTCAACAGCAAATTTGCTCTTCCCCACGCAGGGTGCTGAGAAGGTAACTCAGTGATGGTCCTTTGCTGAGGGGTGGGCAGCTGGCTGATACTGGAGGTGGTTGGCACCTCTCTTGTTTGCGCTCACATAAACCACATCAAGGGAAGTTTCTGCTAAAGGTGGAGCTGGAAAACCCTGGAACTTGATGCATTTGTGCCCTGAGCTCAGGCCTGCAGCTGTGTGCTGCCAATACTCTCTGTCTGGCACCCCAAATATGGACATCCCCAAGGCTCGAGAGCCCAAATGGTGCTCTTCAGAAGGGACAGTGACAGTGTCAAAAGCAAAGAAGTGACAGATGCCAATCAGCCTTTGCCATGGTGTCTTTCTGCTGCTGACAGCTTCCAAGAGAGCTTCCACAGTCAGTAACAGCAGAGGATGCTACCTAACCAAGCCTTAAAGATTGTGAGGTAGCCCCAGCAGTGAGTTTATACCAGAACCCGGGGTCATGTTTGTGTGCCTGTCTTTATTTAATGCAGCTGGGGTATCCTCTTGGACAAGCAGCACCTACCCTACTTATGGATAAGGACCCATTGCAGAGAAGTTACAATGCCTAAGAGCTTGTTGTGCCTCAGAGGGATCCATACTGACGAGCTCCTGGCAGTTCCAGTCGCCATAAGTAACCCAGTCTGCTGCTGCTGGCTGTAGGTGGCAATAAAGCCTTTTATACACACCTGCCTCACTGCTGCTTGGTGGGGGGGGGCAGGGGGGCGGCTGCTGCTGACCTGGAGATGCTGGGGAACCCAGGCAGGTAGCAGGGGATTTGGGCTGGATCATCTCCAGAATTCCCTTGCAATCACTGCCATGTTGTTCTGGGCCATCCAGCTCTCAAGTGATGTAAATGTAGAGGCTAAAACCTCGAGCCCTGCTGTGACTCCTGCTGGGGGCCTTTGCCTGGGAGTTTGTTGCTGCCTTTTCTGTTTCTGTGTCACTTCTGGTGCAGAAGGTTTCACTCCAATTCAATAGTGGCAGCAGGATGCTTGGTGCCTCCAAGCAAACCTTCCTGAACCTTCATCTGCCTCTGCTCTGAGTCCAGGGTGCCTGCTCTGTGGGAGCCTGTGTGGCTGGCTGCCAGCCTGGGGGTACCTGGGAGCACTGCAGGAAGGGCTGGCTGGCTGCAGCCCTAAGCAAGCAGAGCAGCAGCACAGATCCCCTGCCTGTGGCAGGGCTTTGCTGTGAAGGAGAAGTCAGGAGAGTTCAGTCTCTGGAGCCCTCCTGTTCATCCCATGCAGGTGTAAACATCTGCCCAGGTCTCTGGTTGCTCATCTGGGACATGGGAAGTTGCCAGTGGGGGCTGTCATGTACCCAACCCAAGACTGTGAGAGGTGCAAATGCACATCATAGACACAGCTCCCCATGCAGAAAACAGAAGGGAGGGAGGAAGAAAGGTTCAAGGGAAGGTCTCAAGGGTACAGGGAAATGTTGTCAGGAATGGTGATTTTACTGCTGGGATTTACTATAAGTTTACTTTTGAGTTCTTGGGAAGAGTTGTGGTGTTATCAGAAGGTGCCTGCCCATCACAGGATGTCAGGGGTTGGAAGGGACCCAAAGAGATCATCCAGTCCAACCCTCCTGCCAGAGCAGGACCAGACAATCTAGCTCAGGCCACACAGGAACACATCCAGACAGGCCTTGAAAGGCTCCAGAGAAGGAGACTCCACAGCCTCTCTAGGGGATCCCCATGTCTCTGTCAGTCTTGGGGCTCTTCAAAAGAGAGGACTCAGGCAGGAGCTACCAGCCCTGTGAAGGGCTTGGGGTCCCTGGTCTCTGGAATCTGGGGAGTTTCAACAGCCTGTCCGCAGCACCTCACTGGGGATGAGTGCAGCATGCTTGGCACAAATTAAATAACTACAGAAATACAAACTGAGCTGGAAATTTACTGAGTACAAACTGTCCTGCAGAGCTGCCTGTGTGTGCTGGCTGGGGCTGGGCTGGAAATGCCACAAAACCAGCTTCTGTGGAGCAACGTGACACTGCTGCCTCGGGCTCAGCCCAGGGCAGGAGCTGGAGGCATGAGCAAGAGGGGAAGAAGAAAAGCAAATGATAAACTTTTTTAAAAGGTGTCACCATGGAACTTGCTTGGGAAGATCAAAGTGGCCGTTGTGACCATCCACTGGCACTCCTGGTAAGGTGCATGTCCTAGAGTTTTATCCCTCTGCTGCTCTCTGCGCTCTGGCAGAGCTGGAAAAGGCAGCTAAGCTGGCTTGGCAGCCTCCTGGTGAGCAGGACGTGGGCTGTATCTGCTGGCTGCCTGCAGCAGCAGCCCAAGTGCTGCAGTCAGCTCAAACAGACCTGGCTCCCTGTGGGCTGGCTCCCATCGCTGCAGGAGAGGAGAATCCAGGCTGCTGCAGTCTCTGGCTGTGAAGCTTCTGCAGCACAGGCATGGTAGCAGCAGATCACATCCCCAACACCTGGCCTCGTGTGCTGACTGCAGCTTTTGGCCCCAAGCCTGTGCAGGCAGCCCTGTGCCCATGCCCCCCAGGCCCTTTGCCTCCCAGCTGAGGAGGATGTGCACAAAGTCGTCTCATGGGCTGAACGTGGCCCAGCTGCGCTGACAATGAGTCTGGTGGTGCTGTGGTCCCAGACCACCTACTGCTTTCTGGAAATGCCTTTTATTTTACCTGTTTTTACTGGTGGCAGCTCCCTTTCTAGTGACTTTCCCTCAGCTGGAGATCCACAGCCACATCCCCCCTAGCCAAGAGGTGAGTCATCTTATGAGGTCCCTGCAAATTTGCCCATTTGGACACAAGTTGTGCCAGCTGAGGTGTCGGGGAAGAGAACAAAGCACCACCACTGCTGGTGGTAGGGATCCACAGCAGAAGCACCCACAGTGTGAGCAGCCACAGCCTTGGAGAAGATGGTTGTGCAGTCCTCTCCCCTGCGCCTCCTGCACAGCAATTCACCTTCCTCAGGGTGAAGCGGGGGCATGGATCCCACCTGCCTTTGTCACCACTCACACAAGAGCCCCCAGCAAGCCCTTTAGAAGCGAGGAGTGAAGACCTATCCTCTCAGGACTGCCCAAGTCCTGGGCACCCCTCCTGCCTTTGCCAGCAAACATCCTTTAAACAGCACCCTTGGAGAGCTGATTGAGCCCACAGGAGTACTTCCAGCCAGGCCAGCAAATAACCTTCAGCTAAGACTGCCCAGGGCTGTTTTGGATCTAACGATCTGCATTTAGAAGCAGCCCTGGTATTTTTAAATGTTGCCTGCAGCCATCTGGTCCCCTCTTCTCTTTGTACTTTAATTGTCACCTAGAACTTATGGTACAAGCTACTCCAAGGCAGGAGGGAAGTGAGCAAGCCTGAACCTGAAGACCACTGAAACCTCTGAATGCCTTTTCCTGGCTTCCAAAGGGTTTGGGGCTGGCACCCCCACCAAGGGAGCCTGAAGAGTTGCAGCTCTGCAGGGTCCTGCCTCGGGGGCACCCAGTCACTGGGCATTGCCTTGACTAAAGCCAGCAAGCCCCTGATTTCTGCTAGCTCCTCGTGGCCAGTCCAAGGCAGGAGGAGATCAGCTGAAGGCACAGTGAGGTCACTTGCTTTGTTCAGGTCATCAGAGCATGAGAAGCTGACTCAGCCCAGAGTCTGCTGCTGCTTAAACCTCTGCTCAAGCTGCAAGGCTGCTGCATGATGTAGCAGGGCTCTAAGAAAGCTGCAAACTGAGCTGTGGCTGGCTGAGGTGCTGTCCACCTGCCCTCTATGGATCTGGAGGAGCTCACTGCTACCTGGGAACTCCTGGAGGGCTGGAGAAAGTCATTTGTTTGATGATTTTTCTTTGCCCCTCCAACTCCACAGCAAATTATTTCCACCTCCAGCTTTTCTGCCTGACTCCATGGAGAGCCCTGGGCTGTAGCCCCAGAGGTGTCACCTCCTCTTAGAAACAGGACTGGTTTGTGCTGCCTTAGCTCACACCAGCTCAGCTCCTGACAGCATCACCTGAATCACAGAATCAGCCAGGCTGGAAAAGACCTCCAGGATCATCGAGTCCAACCTACCACCCAACCCTTACAGTCAACTAACTCATGGCACTAAGTGCCTCATGCAGCCTCCTCCTAAACACCTCCAGGGATGGGGACTCCGCCACCTCCCCGGGCAGCCCATTCCAATGCCAATCGCTCTCCATGAAGAACTTCTTCCTAATGTCCAGCCTAAACCTGAGTCCTGCTCACCCACTGGCAGCTCCAGCAGGGCAGGATGGCCCAAGACAGGCATGGTGCCCTGGTGCACCCCAATGCACCTCCAGGCTGAGAGCGACACCTCGCAGAACAGATGTCCCACATCAGGCTCAAACCCACCTGCAGAGTCCAGCAGTAAGGATCTGCCTCCTCCATGATGCATCATGAACCAGCCCAGTCCTGAGGGATGACCTGGAAAAGGTCCCCTCCACCTGGGAACAATGGCTAAGCTGTGCTGGGAAATGTGCTGATGCTGTTTCATGGCATCTCAGACAGCTTACTCTGGTGGCATCCTGGCCCTGGCAACCATCTGAAACCCAGGCATACTGACCTGTGGCTCCTGATTTTCTCCTGCCAGTTGTGCTGGGTTTGGAAAGCAGCCATGGGACCGGTGAGTGCCAGGGAGCAGGAGTGCTGCTGATGCCCAAGCCAGGATGCTGTGGCTCTTCAGCATGCTCTTGGAAGAGGCAGTGGTGGCCACCTGCTCCATTTCCATAAGAATCTGTCCTGTTTGCAGTGCAGGAAACAACCCTGGGTGCTGAGCACCAAGCTCAGAACCTACCTCCCCGAGCCAGGAGCTGATGTGCATTTTTGTGAAGACATCACTGGGAGTCAAAGGGTGCCAGAGAAGAGCTTCTCTCAGCCCTGCAACAAGCAGCCCAGCTCAGCTGGCACTGATTGGTACTTTCCTTGGGGATGGATGAAGTGTGGAGGAGACAATGGAGCCTGGGCTGGTTTCTGGTGCCTGGAGGTGATCCCCAGCACTGAGACCGAAGTCTGTGGAGAGCACAGTAGGGAGGAGTTGCAGTAGGCACAGCTCTGCTCAGAGAAGAAAAGACTTGAATCAGAACAGAATCACAGAATGGTTTGGTTGGCAAAGCCCTTTCAGATCACCCAGCCCAACCAGTCTCCAACTGCCAAGGCTGGAGCTAACCCATGGCTCTCAGCACCACATCTCTGCCTCTTTGAAACACCTCCAGGGTGTTTTACCTTCCTGCAGCTGAATCCCCTCCCCTGCAGGTTTTGAGAACCCTTTCAGTGAAGAGGTGTCTTGGTCACCAGAGATCCAGCCTTGGCAGAGTCAGAGAATGGTTGGACTCGATGATCTTAGAGGTCTTTTCTGACCCAGACAGTTCTGTGGCTCTGTGTCATCCATGGGCTGCATTGCAGCAGGGTTTGTGTGGCTGAGGTCAGTAATTCCATCAGCAGCAGGCTGCTGGGGAGAAGTAAATTCATTACTTCAGACTTAGCCATTGCAGCTCAGAGGCAGCATTTCCTTTGGAACTTCATGAGCAAATTCAGCTGGGGAAGGGAATCCCCATCCCAGCTCTCCAGCAAGAAGGGCACCACACTCACAAGTGCCCTGAGCTTGCTCTGCACTGAGGCTTTGAGCTGGTTTGGGTTGTAGCAGCATCCCAGCAGTGCCCTCTGAACCTCCACATTGGGGTTCTCCAGAAGCTTTTTCATTTTTTTCATGAGGCAGAAGCCAAGGCAATGCAGTGATCCTCTTCTTGTTGGTCCCCTGGAACAAGAACACACAGCTGAGTCCCTTTTCCTTCAGTACAAACAGCAGAAGGAGTTGAAGGACTTGGAAGCCACAAGGCTGAAGTGCAGTTTCGGGGCAGTAACTGGAGATGAGCTGAGGGAAAACAGCTGCAAGCTGGACACCAGCAGACGTGTCCGACCCTGTCCCTGGGGAGCGGTGGGGAGGGGTGGTCCTTCACCCTGGGAGGCCCTCAGCCTCACTGGTGCCAGAGAACTGCCTCCCTCCTCCCGTCCAGCACAGCTCGTCGTGGCTGTGAGCTTGCTGCAGCAATTGTCCCCTTGAGGCGGGGAGAGGAGCTCAGAAACCCGCAGGGCTTCACCAGTTCACAGCCTGCCACTGCCTGCCTGTGCTGGAGCCTCCAGCTGCAGCAACCAACACCCAGCACGGCAAAGGGTGGCCAGATAAGGGCACAGCCGCAGAATCACAGGCTGCTGGGGCTGGAAGGGGCCTCTGCAGATCATCCAGTCCAACCCCCTTGCTAACACAGGTTCACCTAAATCAGCTTGTCCAGGGTCACAATGGCCAGGTGGGTTTGGAATCACCCCAGAGAAGGAGACTCCACAGCCTCTCTGGGCAGCCTGCTCCAGTACCCTCACACCAAAGGAGTTTTCCTTTGTGTTCAAATGAAACCTCTTGGCTTCCACTTTGTGCCCACTGCCCCTTGTCCTGTCACTGGGCACCACTGACAAGAGCCTGGCTCCTTCCTCTTGCCCTCCACCCTTTAACTCTTGGTGAGTATTGATCAGATCCCCTCTGGGGCTACTGTTCTCCAGACTGCACAGCCCCAGGGCTCTCAGCCCTTGCTCCACTCAGCTCCAGGCCCCTCAGCAGCTTTGTGGCCTCCACTGGACTCTCCCCTGTAGTTCCCTGTCCCTCTTGAACTGAGGAGCCCAGAACTGGACACAATACTCCAGGTGTGGGCTGACCAGGACAGAGCAAGATATTGTTGGCTTCTTGACCATAAGGGCACATTGCTGTTCTTCAAACATTTCCCTGGGCAACCTGCTGTGGGT
>WBNM01043867.1:0-35300 GCA_013399055.1 Ramphastos sulfuratus | reverse complement strand
TTAATTTTATCTTTTGTTTGCAGAAACATCTGCTGAAGTGGTACAGGAAAAAAACAAAAAAAACCTCAAGGGGTTGTTTCTCATACTGGACACTATCAAGACTTGTGGGAGGGGGACAGGTCATAGAAAATATAAAGGGTTTCCTGGGGTTCTTTAGTTGTTTTGGTTGGAAACTTGATTCCTTTTTACTATTTTGTTGGATTTTAGCACATTTGGGAAGTGTTTAGCATTAGCCTGAGAACAATCCCAGTGTGCCTGCTTGTTTCACTTAGCTAAGTCTTCCTGATACTGCAAGGGTCTGCCTGCCCCCCCACCCCGACCTGCCCTGTAGGCCACAGCCCCCTACCTTGTTACCCTGCGACCTGCCCAGGAAGGTAGTGATGGGCAAGCCAGTGGTTCTCAGCACCTCACACGCACGCCCACCCCCGATGCCATCGTCTCTGTCTTCTCTGAGTTGTCCGTCACTAGCACAACAGGTACTTAGGGACAGCAAGAAGCCACCAGAGCACGAGCGCAAGGATTAGTCTCTCACATCAGCCTCTCACATGGTGCCGAGTTTCATTCCTTTTTTTACATGAACAAAGGAGCAAACGAACCAAACCAAACAACGAGAGCAGGCGAGGGACTGGCTTTACTCCGTCGCCCATCACTAGCAGCACGTGGTCCCTTCAACCATTTTCACAACTCCGGGAGAAACTGTGCAGTACTATACAGATCTATTTTAATACACAACACTCAGTTGAACAAGATTTTTTATATTCTTTTATCGATGAACAAAGTGAACTAAAGTAAAACACAATTGTTATACGTTGGTTATTGTATGCCAATTATGCATTCTAACGTGGCTTGCAATGTAGATGTTTTCAGGGTTAATTAATGAATTTTTTTTTCTTCTCAGACGAATTTAAAAGGGAAAAAAAAAAAGAAGTGTGGGAGGTTGAATATGTGAAGAATTTCTGAAGTGTCTTGGACTGTTTAAAGTAGTTATTTTGAAAAGAGGACTGTCCAGTGGATAGTGTGCATAGAGAAAAAAAAAAAAGTGTTTGTCTTAAATATGCCAATGTAGTTTTACTTCTTTATGATGCATTAAACTTGATTGACAATTTAACGGTGGCGGTCTTGTCGTGGTATCTGCTGCTGAGGGAATGTCATGTGGCCTGCCCAAGTCCTGCTGTTGTGCTCCCCCTCTAGCAAGACTCTGGCACAGTGGGGGAAAAAAGTGATTGCTGCTGATTTCTCCGCTGCTGATTTCTCCACTGCTCTCTTCAGTTTTCAGATTTGAACAGTGCCAGGATGACCGCAACACTTTTTGTTTTCCTTCTTCCAGGAAGATGGTCTCTTCCTTGAGGCTGTCGTGTCTCTCCCTTTCTTGGCTTCCCACTTCTCAGCATAATTTCCTGTCCCACCCTTCTGCAGAGATGTTGGTGGTACCACAGAGCTCTCCCTTTTCTTCTTGCCTCTTTTGTGGGCTGTGTATTTGAAGTTTTCACCAGGAATTAAACACTCCAATGAGCTTGGCCCAAATGGGGTGCATTAAGAAGAACGTGGCCAGCAGGTTGAGGAAAGTTATCCTCCTCCACCTCTACTCTGTCCTGGTGAGGCTGCACCTGGTGTACTGTGTCCAGTTCTGGGCTACTCAGTTCAAGAGGGACAGGGAACTACCAGAGAGAGTACAATGGAGGGCCACAAAGATGAAAGAGGACTGGAGCAAGAAGAGGCTGAGACACCTGAGGCTCTTTAGCCCAGAAAAGAGAAGACTGAGAGGGGATCTTACAAATGCTTATAAATATCCGAAGTATGGAGATCAAGATGATAGGGCTGGGCTCTTTTCAGTGGTGCCCAGTACTAGGACAAGAGGTAACAAGTACAAGCTAGAAAACAGGAGGTTTCACTTGAACTTAAGGAAAAATTTATTTGAGGGTGACAGAGCACTGGACCAGACTGCCCTGAGAGGTTGTGGAGTCTCTTTCCCTGGAGACTTTGAAAACCTGCTTGGACGCTTGCCATGCAGCCTGTTCGAGGCCAACTTGCATTAACAGTGGGGTTGGACTAGATGACCTCCAGATATCCCTTCCAGCCCCTACCATTCTGTAACAGAGATTAACTGAGTCAGTTCAGGAACAAGCTGAAGGATCCGAGACAGGAACCGATTACCGCGGGGTAACACTGTTAGACAGCCAAGCTGCTGACGGATCTTGTGGTCTTTGGTCTCAGCCCCACAGATTCAGGTGGTCTTGTACTGTGTGGCAGGCCCATTTTGTAATGTTTGTAAATCTCTTTGGAAATGTAATATGGAATTACAGATGGGTCTCTCGCAGGAGTTTGGCTTCAGGATGGTGGTAGGGACGGAACTTTCCAAATGAAAAACCAATTGAAGGCAAGATAATGCTACTGCTACATAAAACCTACCACAGTGGCTAAGGCTTATGCAGAGCAGAAACAGTTTGATTGTTTTTGTGGTTTGCTTGGTTGGTTTGGTTTTGTCAGCGGTAGGAGGAAAAGCTGGGGGTTTTTTTGTTTGTTTGGTGGGACAAGAATTGCCTTGTCTTCACTTCCTGGCAGGGTCACCATTTCATTTAAGGCTGCAGTTAGCAAGGGGAGCCTAGCACTGTGTCCTTGCTCCCCCCCTCCTCCCTCCTGACCTCTGTTGTGGGACAGACACCCTGATTTCTCCTAACATTGCTTCCATTTTCAGAAGACACTTCTCCACCAAACCAACAAACACACAAATCTTACATAATCATCATCACCCTTCCGCCACCACCCTAACCTATAAACTCAGCACTGTGTTAACAGACAGGAGCCAATTACAGAGCTCTGCATGTTGCCTTAATAATTAATGTGGTTGCAAGGGAGCGTAGGCTTACACCCAGCCTTTAATCTTTGATAGCAATTTAAATTAAGGTTTTGTTGGGGCCAGGGTAGCCTTTGTGTTTCTTGCTGCAACGCCAGGCATTGTCTTTGAAAAGAACTGGCAGCCGTGAGGTTCTCAAGATTACCTTCCCAAGCAAAAGTTATTTTTACAGCTATGCCAGACTCCACAGCTTCAGAGCTCTTTATTTTAACATGACAGACTGTTTTCTGTGTGCAGAACCTTTTCACGTGCCATTAGTTATCTGGCAGAGGAGCTCACTGCAAATAGCCATTTCAATGAAATATGTTGTCTCCAAGCCTGCCAGTTTTATATCTGCACCTCTTCAGATGGAATTTTGCTGTTGTCCCTTCCCCTTCCTCAGAAATGAGAGGAAAAGGAGCTCTTCTGTCTGTTGGGAAGCCACACAGAGCAGTGCTAGCCCTTCCAATTTAGCAGAATGAGGACTACTGGCATAGAATCACATAATGTCAGGGGCTGGAAAGGACCTCGAAAGATCATCTGGTCCAAGCCTGTTTGTGTCAAGATCTCAGATGGTTTGGGGCTTCATACTCTTAGAAGGAGAAGCCACAAATGATCCACTGTGTCCTAAAGACTGACAAACAAGGAAGCAAATAATGGCCCCTGAATTTTAAAAATATTTAGTTTGCAATGGCTGGCAGCAATCTTTGTGTGATGGATTTTATTGTAGTGTCAGTCCAGGTAGAAGCATCTCTTGCAGACCTCTGTGTGAGGAAGACTGCACAAGCTCTGCAACAGCTGTATCATGAGTTTATTCTGCACGCAGAATTGCACACTGGTTTCCTAGCAGCTTGATAGCCTATTAGGAACACTTAAAGTTTTAGAGGAGTTTGTTATAAACCAGTGTGTACTTCTTGTTCTGTGTTCTCCAGGTCCTCTGTAGTTGAAAAGAGACATTACACTGAAATGAGTGGCAAAGCCACATCAGATGAAAATCCACTCACTTTAATCAGGTTTTGCCAACTGCAGCTTATTTTGCTTAGAAAATGAAGCTTGGCTTCTGAGATCAATCACTAGTGAGTGACTGGTGCAAACAGAACATGCCAGACTACTTCTGTAAGCTACTTTTAAGTTCACCATGGTGAATAACATTAAAGCAAAAGGGTGTTTGGTTTTTTTTTTTTCCCTCTCCCTTAAAAAAGCAAACAAAACTTTAAATTGTCATGATAGGAGAAACACTACAAAGCATACACATGCATATAGAGATTCTAGCCAGAGAGAGGGGGGAGGGGGTTGCTCTTTGAAGTTGTTGTTTGCATTTGTAGTGGTGGATTGCAGATGACTTCTGTGCTGTGTAGATGCTACACCCCAACATCTGATCATCAGCTTGGCTCATTAAACAGTTACCACAGGAATTTTAATTTGCTTTCACACTTCATCTTCGGGCTTCAGATGCAGCAATAAACAGTCTTCTTTGTGCGGGAGACGCAGCTGACCAGCAGCCCAGTTGCTGTTGACAAAGCAATCTTCCAGTCGATCATCTGTAAACCTGGCTGCAAACACCTCAGCGCTGGTGCTTTGTCTGTTCCACGTGGGCACGGCGCTATGTCGGTGATCACGGAGCCTCCTGCCCCCCCGCTACGGTTGTGGCTAGACTGCAGAGCAGGAGTGGGACTATGATTGCGGCTCTCCATCACCTGCTGGGGAGGTGGGCAGGCCCGACGGGCGGGTGGTCTGGCTCACTCATTGCACTCTTCGACTCCCACATGCTTACCTCCCTCTCAAGTTGCTGAAGGGAAATGGAAGGGGAGCCCAGGGTGCCGCATGAGAATCATGGCTAAGGCATTGCCCTGAAAATCAGAGCGATGCGAGGTTCATTATTTTCTGTTTGAGGAGGCTTGAAACAATCATTTCAGGAGCGAGCCCAATATGTCATTAAAAATTACATCTTCCTCCCTCTCTACACACACTCCTTATTTTCCAAAGTCGGGAGGTTTGCTGCAGCAGCACAAGGGAGAGCAGGAGATGCACACAGCCCCCAGGAAGGGACTTAGTCTCCCTGCACATGGGTGAGCAAACCTCCAAGCCTGTGAGTGACAGGTGCTTGGCAGCACTCCTCCCTTGGTAGCCATGCACAGGCAAAGTATGAGAGGAGTTAAGAGATCTTTAAAGACAATCCCAGACTCTTCTCTCCACATCATCTGGGGCACCTCTTTGTCCTGCTGCCAATGTGCTCTCCGCTATCAAAACTCGGGGTTGTAGTTTAAGCTGTGGCTGCTGAAAAAGAAATGGGCAGGCCATTGTTGGACCTGGGCACGTGCACCCCTGGCCCCCATGGGCTTTCATGTCCATTCAAAGCAGCACTTCCCAGTGGTATTTGTTTGCTTCTTGGGGGCCACTTCTGCTTTGTTTGACCGTGGAAATATCATCACTTTCTCTCAGTTAAACTCCCAAAGAGAAGTAAGAAGGGGCAGCATTAGAAATAAATGCACAACGCAGCCAATCGAGAAAAACACAACCCTGGTGTGGATATTATGTTGTGGTTTAAACTCAGGAATTGTCTAATAGCTGGTAACAGCATCACAAAAAGTAGCTTGAGCCACCATGGGTTACCACCTTCTTAGCTTCCTCATTGCATCGTGAATACAAAAGATAAACCTGACATAGCTCACTTTGTTTGAGGGTACCACCTGGATCACCGCAGCACCATTCCTGGGCCCCATTCTGTTGTAGTTTGAGGCCACGAGCAACCCAGGACTGGATGACAGGAGTGACTCTTACTCCTTTTAGAGAGCAGGAATGAAGATCCTGCACACTGATTCGAAGTTTAAAGAGAGGTTCTGTTTATTAATGCATGTATGCAAAAGGCAGTCAGGTAGAACAGATACATCCACAAGCTAGGCCAAGTCTGTCAGACTAAATCCATCTAGAATCCTCCACCCCTCCCGCCCTCAACAGGCCTGAGAGTAGCCCAGAACTGCCCTCCCCAGCTTAGGTCCATGAGGCCTCAGCAGGCCGCATGAGGCAGCTCACAATTCCCTGCCAGCACAAAGCCATCTCCTACACGCAGACCATGAGGTAAGGACCTCTGCCCAGAGAGGGTAGTGAAGGGAGGAGAGGCAGGGAGGGAAAGAGAAGAATATCAAAGAGGCTTCATAAGCTCTGATAGCGGAAAACAGGCTAGAGTAACACTATTACAACATCCTGGGACACCCAGATCCGCCCCATGGGGTGGGTCTTGGTCCCTGTAGTTTTCTCAGGGGAACCTGAGACCCCTCAAACTAGGACACATTCTTAGAGCATGGAGGAGATCAATGATGCATCATCTGAAGCTGCAAACTCGCCAGGGGAGACTAAGTACCTGGCTTCACTGTGGCTTGAGATGTTCCTTCTCACAGGGCTCAACACCTGACGGATGGCAACTGCTGCAGCATGTTCGTGCTGCCAGCTGAAGGCTGGACCTCATCTCTCTGCTGGGTGGTAGCCACCTAAGTGAGAGCTGCATTAGGGAACATCAGCATGAGTCTTAGCAGCTCAGGAGCCAAGCCCTGTGCTGTGCCACACGATGCTGCTAAGCACTTTTAAGCCATGCCAGTCGGAGCCTTTGCCCATATCCATATGCCTGCACTTTAGCTGTGATGGCTCTTCTACTTTCACCTGCCTTCTCTTGAGCTCACGGCTAGACTGTTTAATGGCATCCCAGCTGATGTTTTGAATGCACATTGGAAAAGCTCTTTGAATGTACACTGGAAAAGCTCCCAGCAAGTTTATGTCTCTACTTGCAATTGTGGGTTTTTCTGGTTTTGTTTTTGATTTTGATTCTACTATGGCTTTGAATATGCTGACCTGGGGAAGTTCCAGGTTGCCTGGCCCATCCTCTTCCTGTGCACTGACGCTTCCATCACGTTTTGAATGAATAAAACTTGTCTGTCACTAAGGCACAAGTGTCAAGCTGGGAGGAGTAACAAGAGAATCACAGAATCACCGAGGCTGGAAAAGACTTCTGAGACCATCAAGTCCAGCCTATAACCTAACACCATGACATCAGCTAAGCCATGCCACCAAGTGCCACATTCCATCTTTTCTTAAAGACCTCCAGGGATGGTGACTCCACCACCTCCCTGGGCAGTCCATTCCAGTACCTAATCCTTCTTTCTGTGAGGAAGTGCTTCCTAATATCCAACCTAAACTTACCCTGGCACAACTTCAGACCATGCCCTCTCATCCCGTTACTGGTTGCCTGGGAGAAGAGCCTGACTCCCACCTGACTGGTAGTTGTAGAGAGTGATAAGGTCCCTTCTAAGTGTCCTCTTCTCCAGGCTGAACACCCCCAGCTCCCTCAGCCTCTTCTCATCAGACTTTCCCTCCAGCCCCCTCACCAGTCTCTTTGCTCTCCTCTGGACCCTTCCTATCTGTCCTTTTTTCCTCATGGCCATCGATAGAAGTGGTGGTAGCTCCATCACCATCACCCGTGGGATGGTTTGTCCAGATATGGATGTTACAAGGTCTTGGAGGGTCCAGCCTTATGGAAATGGCTGATTCCAAGACTCTCACACAATGTATTTCTATCTTTTCTTCTTCTCCCAGTGAAATTTGCCTAAGGGTCTCTAAACAGCTAGGGAAAATCTGAGACTGAGCTGAACACTGCTGACCCAGCTGCTTTTCCCTCCTCCCTCTGCTGAGGGTGCCCTGGGGGCCTCATCCTGCCAGCATTTCAGGGGATGTGAGAGACACAATCAGTCAAGTGCAGGTTACATCAATTCACCTGAGTTGGGAGTTTGATTTGATATCAGCCACACAATGGCTTCATGCTGAGCTGTGCTGAAACTGGGCTACAAAAACACTGGGGCAGCAACACTGATTCAGGGACATTTCTCCAAAACAAACCCAGCCACTAGCATGGTCAAACATGACGTACTGTGCTCTGGTGCTCAGCTTCTCCCCACTGCTCCTCAAGTTATAGAATCATAGAATGGTAAGGTTGGAAGGGACCTCAGAGATCATCTAGTTCAACCCCCTGCCATAGGCAGGGACACCTCCCACTAGTACAGGTTACTCAAGGCCTCGTCCAGCCTGGCCTTGAACCCCTCCAGGGAGGGAGCAGCCACAACCTTCCTGGGCAACCTGTTCCAGTGTCTCACCACCCTCACTGCAAAGAACTTCCTCCTAACATCCAGTTGAAATCTACCCTCTGCCAGTTTAAACCTGTTGCCCCTTGTCCTGTCATTGCAAGACCTTGTAAATAGTCCCTCCCCAGCCTTCCTGTAGGCCCCCTTCAGATACTGGAAGGCTACTATAAGATCTCCTTGAAGCCTTCTCCATGCTGCAGAGNCACCCCTCAGATATTTGTACATATTGATCAGATCTCCTCTTGGTTGTCTTTTCTCCTAACAGCCCCAGGTTTCTCAGTCTCCAAGTCCCCCAGTCATCCTCATGGCTCTCCACTGGGCTCTTTCCAGCAGGTTCCTGTCTCTCCTGAAATGGGGAGCCCAAAACCAGACATAGTATTCCAGGGGGAGAAGAACTTCCCTAGACCTGCTGGACACACTTTTCTCTTGGCAGTGCTAGTTGAACTTGATGACCTTAAAGGTCATAGAATCATAGAATGGGTTGGGTCATCTAGTCTAACCCTCCTGCAGTGAGCAGGGACATCCTCCAGTAGATCAGATTGCCCAGAGTGCTGTCAAGCCAGACTTTGAATGGGGGCCTCAACTACCTCCCTGGACAACTTGTGCAAGTGTTCCACTACCCTCATGGTAAAGAGCTTTCTCCTAATGTCTAACCTAAATCTTCTCTAATTTAAAAACCATTACCCTTCATCCTGTCACTGCAGGCCACTGCAAACAGTCCCTCTGCAGCCTTCCTGCAGACCCCTTTCAGGTAGTAGAAGGCTGCTATTACGTCTCCCCAGTCTCTTTTCTCCTCCTGAACAACCCCAGCTCCCTCAGCCTGCCCTCATAAGAGACAGCCCTTTGATAATTTTCACAGGCCTCTTCTGGACCTGCTCAATCAGCTCCAAGTCCTTCTTGTGCTGAAGGCACCAGAGCTGGATGCAGCACTCGAGATGAGGCCTTACCTCTCTTGATCTGCTGGTCATCCTTCTTTTGAACTCTTGAGGTCTTTTCCAATCTAAATGATTCTGTGAATCTACCACCTCTGTCCTGTGTCCAGGGCATTTGGGGCTGCCATGGGGTTTCCTCATATAGAGTTACTAAAAGCACTGGGTGGCACTTTCTGGATGCAGTGCTGCTCTGTCTGACTGTGACCTTCTCCATTAAACCTGGCTCAGACCTGAACTGGGAGGTGAGTCCTGGCCATACTCATCACCTGCCAGGTGGCTGCTGGTTCCTTGCCCTGCCCATGTCTTGCTGGAGCAATAACCAAACATCACAGCCTAATAGGAATTAAAAGGCCCATGTAAATGCCCAGACATGAAATAATAATGAAACAAAAAAACAGATCAAAGCTTTTAATTTCACTTTAAGTGCTTTACTCTCACTCTGAGAAATTCTTATCAAAGACAGGCAGATGTCACTGCCTCCAGGGGACTCAACTCTGCAGTTCCCCATTTGCATTTACTCCACAAATTTGCCTTTGCCTTCAAAACCAGAGGCCTACAGTGGAAAAGCAGCAGCAGGTTCTGCTGTGGCAAAAGCACCCAGTAAAATTCAAAAGCGCTGCAGAGCCAGGCAAGGCTTTCCAGTGCCAGGTCAGTGCTCCACAAGTGTAAACACCAATAAATCCCTGCACAAATGCCATCAAGGCTTCACGTCCTGGCAAGATGAAGTATTATCAAAGCAACAGAAATGTCTATTTCTGTGGTGGTAAAATGTTAGCACAAGCCTTCCCTTTTGGGCTCTGTATTAGGCAGGAGTGGGTTCATGAGGTTTATAAACAAAATGTGGGCCCAGCGTGCCATGGACTGGACATCCACTCCTGTGGTGCTCAGCCTGTGCCAGTCCCTCTCTTCCTCCAGAAGAAGGTGGAAATTGCTGGGCTTTCACATGAGGTGGTTTGCCTGGTTTTCTCTTTTATCTGGTCATCAAATTGTTTTCCTCAGCCAAAAAAGAGTGACACAAGTAATTAGCTTTCTGGAGATGACGTTGTAAGGACCATCTGGGAGCAGGGCAGAAACAGGTCACCCGGGCAGGACACCCTGAATTTGGGACATTTTCCCCTGAAACCTGGACATGTCTGGACACTCAGTCTTATAACAATATTTAAACAAGTTTTCATAGAATCATAGAATCAGCCAGGTTGGAAGAGACCTCCAAGGTCATCCAGTCTAACCTATCAACTAGCCCATGGCACTAAGTGCCTCGTCCAGTCTTAAACACCTCCGGGGACGGTGACTCCACCACCTCCCTGGGCAGCCCATTCCAATGCCAATCATTCTCTCTGTCAAGAACTTCCTCCTAATATCCAGCCTATTACCTCCCCTGGCACAGCTTGAGACTGTGTCCCCTACTTCTGTTGCTGGTTGCCTGGGAGAAGAGACCAACCCCCCACTTGGCTACAACCTCCTTTCAGGTAGCTGTAGGCAGCAGAGGTCTGCCCTGAGCCTCCTCTTCTCCAGCTCCCTCAGCCTCTCCTCACAGGGCTGTGCTCCAGGCCCCTCACCAGCCTTGGTGCCCTTCTCTGGACACGTTCCAGTACCTCAACATCTCTCTTGAATTGAGGGCCCCAGAACTGGACACAGAACTCAAGGTGTGGCCTGACCAGTGCTGAGTACAGGAGCAGAATAACCTCCCTTGTCCTGCTGGCCACACTGTTCCTGACACAGGCCAGGATGCCTGGCCACCTGGGCACACTGCTGGTTCAGCTACTCTCTACCAGTACCTCCAAGTCTCTGCCTCTGCCTGGCTGCTCTCCAGCCACTCTGTCCCCAGCCTGTAGCACTAGCTTGGGGTTGTTGTGGCCAAAGTGCAGAACCCTGCACTTTGCCTTGTTAAATCTCATCCCATTGGCCTCTGCCACCCATCCAGACTGTCAAGATCTCTCTGCAGAGCCCTCCTACCCTCCAGCAGATCGACACCTGCTCCTAACTTGGTGTCATCTGCAAACCTACTGATGCTGGACTCAATCCCCTGGTCCAGATCACCAATAAAGATATTGAACAGGATCAGACCCAGCACATTGTACTTCTGGACCAAAACATCAGCTGTGAGCTGTTTAGCAGAACCAAAAAGATGCCAGTGCCTGTGGTTAGGCACACAGCAGTAAACAGATGCTAGGCTGAGTTTCAAGAGCTTAAGGGGTTTGCCACTGGCTCTGTTTACCACCCTGGCTTCTATCAGGAATAGTGTGGCCACTAGGACTGAGGAACTGATTGTCCCTCTGTACCCAGCACTGGCGAGGACACACCTCAAATACTGTGTTAAGTTTTGGGCCTTGGGATGCTTCCACCACTCTGCTCATATAGTCAGGCCTTTTGAATCTCTTTCAGTTCTTGGCCTTGCTTATAAGTAAAATATTGGCATAGGGGTGGATACTGCCATAATCCCTGCCATGGGCTCTGAAGTGAGGTCAACCCCCACAACAAGCACTGCAGCTACTCAAGCCCTGGTGAAGGGTAATGCAGCTTCAACTCAGCAAGTGCCAGCACCACTTTCCTCTGTTTTTCTGTACTTTTACTATCCTAGTCTCACATGTTACTCAAGAGAAAAGACTGACACCCACTTTATTACAAACTCATTTCAAGTAGTTGTAGAGGTCTCCCCTCAGCCTCCTTTTATCCAGGCTAAATAAATCCAGTTCCCTCAGCCACTTCTTATAACACTTATGCTCTAGAGCCTTCACCAGCTTTGAAGCCCTTCTTTGGATGAACTCCATGTTTCACACTCATGGTCTGGGGATACACTCGCGTCAGCTGTTCTGGATGTCTCAGAACTGCTAATGGCTGCACAGGCCCATGGCTGGCCTGGGATTCTGTTCCAGCAAACCCATGATGCTTGGTAGCTTTGGTTTCCTTACCCACCCCATCCTTTCTGTATCTTCCTTTCTGTATCATGATGGTGTTGCCCATCATGATTCCTGTGAGGAGGAGGAACTGCCTCTCCATTTCTGCACAATCCACCACCTTCAGTGTTTGAGTGCAGTGGGGTTTGCTATAGGAAGAGCACTTATTTCTGAGGCAGCTTCAAACAACTTGTCCTCCTAAGATGGTGCTTCCACAGCTAGGGCCCCAGCGATGGCCATGGACACAGGACATGCAGCAACCACAGAAAATAGAGCTGTCATGCTGGGAGCAGAGTCCTATTACCTTTCAAGTGGTAATTATATGGAGAAGTTGTGATACTGTGACATGCAGAGAATGGGGTGTTTATTGCCTTCCTCGCAGGAGCATGCCAGGTGTCAGGGCTTGTGAGAGAGCTCTACAAAAGCTCTCATTATTTTCATCCTCTCGTTTATACTATTTTGTAAAAGCTCTTTCAGTGCAGAAGACAGTGATATTATCTTACTGAATTTTAATGTTATTTTGGGATGGAATGGAGTTATTTTGTCCTTGTGCAGTGGTCACTTAGGCATCAGTGCTGGCAAGCATGCGCTCTCAACCCTGGTATAGGCTCTTGCTGCAGTATTGCTTGGGAGATCAGCTACAAGCCAAAGATAAGTAAATTTATTCAAGCTTCAGAATAGAATGTGGGGATGGGAATATGATGCAGGTCTGCTAAGCTTTCTGCAAAGGTGTTTGTGATAGTTTGACATCTTGCTTGTGTAACTGTTTTGCAACAGCATTAAGTACTCCATGCCGATGGGACCGACATCTGCTGCTTTTTGGTAGCCTAGTGAGGGATCTCCTGTGCTGAGAGAAAGGGAAGAGGAAAGCAAGGCCCCTCCACAACCTCTAACTTGGAACAAGGCAGACACCAACACCAGCCCCTGCCTTGCTCTGCCATACGTGTGTGTTCAGAGTGGCAAGCTGTGCAGCCTAATGAGATGCTGTTGCTATTCTGAGCATGGTCATTAAATACAATATTAGCTTTACTGGACACTGGCTTTGGCTGCATTTCATCTATGTACCTGCATATACAGTATGGCAGTTTTTTCAAAAGGCAGAGGCTGATGAGGAAGGCTAGGAGTGGTGAGAAGTAGGTACAGGGAAAGATCTTCCTAACTTCCTTGCCCCTCCATCACAAGTGCTGGGTTATTTCTTATAAAAGCTCTGTCTAGTTATCCATCTTTCTGTTTCAGAGATGGGGAAAACATTGTTTGGGCAACTTCACTTACTCACACACTGTAAACTGGAAATTGCCAGCAGAATCAAACCTCTTTCAGTTTCAGTTCAGTTCATCCAGCTGCGGAATTGCCATGAGAGGCTTGGACCGTTCCTGTGCCCACAAAAATGGAGTGGAGGGCATACACAGACTTTATACAGACTGTGGACAGAGCAGAGTGAAGAAGGATGTAAATGGCAATAGACAGATGGTAAAGCTTTGAAGGGATGGGAAATACACAGGTTTAAAAAAAGGGCAACATGGGCATGGGCAACAGATAAAGCAGGGAGAGAACTTACTTTGTTTGGAAGATTTTAAAACACAAAAACTAAGTAACTCTCTACAGCCCTTCTAGTTTTAGAGCTTTGAGTCAAGAAATTCTTGAGTGAAGTCTGAAAAATCCACCCAGTGGAAGATTCTTCCAGGAGTGCTGCAGAGATCCAGTTTGGACACTAAAGATTATCCACTCTGGTGCATTTTACAGTTGCTTTTTATTTTCTGTTAATTAATGGTATAATTTCCATGGCAGAAGAGTAAGAGGCTGTAAACTGCTTTTGTCAGCAATTAAAGGTCAAAGTGCAGAAATAATCCAAGAGTATAACTCAGTACTAGGGAACATAATCCACATAACAGAGGAAAAAAAAACCCAAAATATAGAAACTCTGATTTCATATTAGGTTTGACGATGTTTGCAGTAGTGTCTGGGCTAGCAGTAGCTTAAATGAGTAAATTTTTTTTTTTTTTTAAGAGCAAAGCAAAAGAAAATTAAGCAGGTAGCAGACTCAGCTGTGTTTCAGAGAAGCACATTTCCATGTTTACAGCCTGTAGTTTTGCCCCTCAAGCATTTGGGCCAGGCATCAGACCAGCTGCTCCCAACTACAGGCGCAAGCCCTAACCCCGTGAATGACAAGCGCAAGCTCTGGGGACAGACTGCCAGTCAGGAAAGCAGTTACTGCACGATGATTGCACCATGGAGAAATCAGGGCTCCAGAAAAAAAACTCAGCTTTAATGATCAGTCAGCTATGTGTGTCATCTCCCCTAACTCCAGCAGAATTCCCTCCTTACCTCTGGCAATAATTGCGATGCTGCACGTTGAAAGGCGATGCCATCTCAAAAGAGATTGTGGATAGGAAGCGGCAAAGCTCATTCACCTCCACTCCAGAGCACGACAGTGGTCAGCTGAGCAGGACCTGGGCCCTGGGTAAGCCTGGGGGTCTGTGGCTCAGAGGTGTGCAGGCACCTGAAAAAGCTTCACAATTTCTGAAAGAATGGCATCAAAACCAAGCTTTTTAACAAAATGTTTGTATGGTTTTTTTTGAGTTGATATGTTCCAGCAGAAATATTTTCCCCATCAGTTATTCATTTTTAAGGCTGAACTTCTGCCAGCTATTCTGAAGAGAACAGGGCTACAGTCATCTCTGTACAATTACCATGGCTTTCCTAGCACTATGAGCAACAGATCCCAGATGGGAAGAAATGGGAGAACTTGTGTACCATTGTGTGTTGGTTTGCCTTTCAGAGCTGGAGATACACAGAGACACTTCCCTCAGAGTGACAATTCTGTGTAACTGGTTTTAGGTGCTGGTAGGTTCACTGTGGAAAGGAGCTTTTTTTCCTGGTTGTATTTGAAAGTTTCCTCCTTAAGTCTCCCAAATCTCTTAAATTTCTTCACTGTCCAAATCACTAACGCAGCCCCAAAGAAATCTCATGGGTGAAGGCAGCCCTTTCTCATGCCTTCCAGTTTGCAAAACAGAGGGCAGTGTTGGTAGCACACCACTACCAACTCTCCACTGCTCCCATCTGATGCTGGAGGACACTGGAACCCTTTGCTACATTAGGAGCACTACACTGAAATGGCTTTCCAAGATGTGCATGGATAAGACAAAAATCAAACTCTTCAGATGGTGAAAACAAGTATTTCTCCACTGGAAAGGTAGAAGGCCTTTCAGGTGCTGGCTGTATGTATCATTTAACATGGGATTTACACACTTCTGACAGTCAAACCTTTGGCTTCAGCAGAGATGTGCCTGCTTAGAACAGGGTATGTTTGCTCCTGCCTCCTCTTTCTAGGTACAAATGTGTTAGAAATTAACAGAGTACATGCAGGAGTGTGACTGGCCAGTGATGCTCTAACTCAACATGAGCTTCTCACTTCAGGGAGTACAGGTGCTGGCAGTAACCCACAGTCACTTGACAAGCTGGAGTGTTGGCAAAGCCACACTGCCCGGGGTTGTGAAGACAAACTAATTCAGGAAATGAAGGGTGTGTGTGTGTGTGTGTGCGTGTGTGTTTGTGTGACTACCATCAAGCACATTAGAAGTTCAGCTTGCTACCTAAGTACACATTGAACATGTGAATAAGATATCTGGGGGTTTTCTATTATTGGTCTCCTCATGAGTGGATGAAGATAAAGTTTATAAGGCTCTGAGAGTCTGTAATGGGTGCTGCTCAAAGAATGCAGCATGCAGATCATCTGCACACACGTAAGTGATACTCATGGAAGTTTCTTGTAAGAACTGTAGAGACCTCCCATGGTTAATGACACTGTTCAATCTTGTATTTCTTCATAGACTCAGGGTAGAGAAGTATTCCCTTCCCCCTTTGGTGCTTGTTGCTAGAGGCATCCTGATAATCAGACTTTGGGACCAATTTTCAACTCCTAACAGCTCAGTAAACTAAAATGCTTATGCAATTTATTCTTTCTATATTGTCAGCTAGGTAGCACTTGGTTTCTTATTCCATGACTGCATTTTATTGTTTTAAACTGAAATCCAGCATGTGTTTCCAACAGATTATCTCCATAATCACTTTCTTTTTGCTATGGAAATGATCTGAAAATTGTTCTTTGATACGAGAGAAGAGTTCACAAGGCCACACTGTACAAAAGCTTGAATCATGCAATTATCATTTGTAAAGAGAAACTGTTATCAAAGTAACTGCAGGGGACACCTTCAGGACTCATCCTAGAGTCAGGAAATTTGAAACATGTATTTCTCTAACATGAATTTCACTCCAAACCCTTCTGAATAATTCATGAGAGCTGATTTAATGTCATAGTTAAGTCTGGCACTCAGGACAGAGATCAGGGGTTTCTGCTGCAGATGGAGGATTTTACCAGTTCCTTTGGGGTGGTGGGGACAGAGCTGTGATCTTGTCACTAGGAGGGTTTTGCTACCTAGGCACCTTTGATTTGGGAAAAGTCCCTTCTCCACATCAGGCAGACTTGCAAGGAAAGGCTGGGGTGGAGATGAGTGCCAACGTTATTTCTGTCTCAGCTTGGGGCTGCAAGAAGGTAAAGGGGAGCAGGAGACTCCCATCCCCCTGCCTTACCCTGCTCCCATCAGTTCTAATGGAAATCACAACCATAACCTCTACTTTTCTTAAGCAGCATCAAATTACTTGCACTGCAGACAGCAGATGTTAGTCATTCTTTAAAGGAAGAAGGCACCTTGAGATGAGCAAACACCATTTTGTTCTTCATTCACTAAACGAGAGGAGCTATAAATTGCTGGGAAATGGTAGCTTACAAAGCACTAGAAGGAAGGCCTGCGGTTTGGCACTTGATCAAAACCCAAACAGTGAGCCTAGTTTTAGCTATCATCTTGTGTGTCTACAGGCTGGCAAATTAGCTGAAGAGATGTTTGTGCTTTCACTTGTGAAAGTGAAGGGGTCAGAGGCAGCTGTGCCCTAAGAGCTTGCTTCAGCAGCATCACTGCTGCTGCCAAATTCCTTCTCTCTCTCAATCTAGGATGAGGTGGAGAACTAAATCCATGATGTGCAGTCCTCTTGGGACTTTTGGAGGAAAGCTGACTTTCATGAACTCAAGATTTTACCCCACAGGGCTCTGGTATTTCACAGCACCAAAACTACCCAGGACTCATGCTCCCATTACAGTGTAGCCTGAAGGCTAGATGCCATTTGATGTTGCCGGATTTTTGGAAGAAGACACGGGAAAGCAGAAAGCCACCACTTTATAGGACTTATCAGCATTTAATCCCAAAGGACTGCTTTAATGCCAGGTGCTTGTTTCTACGGACAGAAAAACAAAGCAAAATACTCAGGTTTTGTTAATTTTTCAGGGGCAAAATCCCACACACACCCATAAGAACAGGGTGCTGAGCCTAGAATCACGTTGCCAAGTTGCTGTGCAGTTCAAGGGGTAACTGAGTATGAATTCCATAATACAACAAGGCTAGAATGCTGTCATTGGTAACCCAAATATAAAACTAGTGAGTTGAAATACAAAACTGCAGCAGTTTGGCAATCCTATTTTGCAGAAATGCAACCAGCATTAATAGTTGGGGTTTTTTTCCTCTTCATATTATGTAATATTCTATATTTAAATAGGAGTCATAGGTGGTTATTACTTACAGATATCCAGAAGCCAAAAGGTTGTCTTTAAAACACTAAAGGAACTGGGGAAAACAGACAACTGTGACAAGAAAAGTTGGTCCTAAGGTACTTTGTTCTAAAGCTTCTGTATTTTTCAAATTTTAATCATTGCCTAATGCTATAGATGACACCTACTGGGCAAATGAAGGCCTGGCATATCCAGCATTCCACAGCCTTCTAAATACTGTCATGACTGCTAAGAGGAAGGAACCTACAGGATAAAATCTGGCTTTGTGTTTGCAGGGGAAGGGGTGCCCAAATTGTCCTCCTGAGACTATTACTACTTTTTACTGAAGTCTGGTCCCTCTGTTTTGTTAGCTTTTCCCACAGAAAGGGAAAGACAGAGCATTAGGTAAAATACCACTTACCTTTTTTTTATCACAGGTTAATTTGTGCTTTTGCTTTGCAGGGCACTATAATGATAGCTTCATTACAGTACCCCATTACCAATCAATGTTAAACAATGAAATAGCAGTTAGAATTCATTAGATGCAAGCAATGTTAATAGCATAGTTAGAAAGGAAACACTGAAAATTCTCCCTTTGTGTTGGCTAATTATTCACATTGGGACTAATAACAGACTTTCAATGTATAAAAATGATATTAGGTATATTATCCAAGTTGTTGCTCTTACTGCTTTCTAAAGGAACTGATTTGAACAGCAAACTTCTATTAACTCAAACTGCATGCAGCCCAAACATGAGAGGTACTTACCTCAAAGTTAGTCTATACTCCATATTACACACTCACTGACCTAACTCCAGTGATGAAAAGTCCAAGCATTTAGAGAACAAAACCTAGAAGATTATTGCTCCCCATTTGAACTTTTAAGAAGAAAGTAACTTCCATGCACTTTGCATGTGCAGCTACAGTGATTAACTGCATGCATTAGATATTTGCAAGCATAATTAGTTAGCTGTCTGCACAATTCAAAGTACCCAGGAAACACTTTATTCTCCATGGTAATTGCAAACCTGATGTGCCACAGCTGCCCACACCTCCTTCTGTGAAACAAGACATTTAAGTATATGGACAAATAGTTTAGAAATTTAAGTATCTTAAAAATTGAATCCATCTTTATTAACTTAGTAGGGAAATTTTTGTATTCAAATAAAGTAAAATAATAATAAAAAAAACAAACCACAAAATAAACCCAAAGTATATATTCAGGAGTGGTCCAGAACTCAGCTCTGCCCATGAAGAAAATAATGGCACATAGTAAGGTCTCCAGATAGCCAATGAAAAGACAGACTGGCATGTAGTGTCATCAATTATTTTTGGGTTTGGCATACCAGTTTTTAGCAGATGCTCAAGTCCAATAAAGGGACTCACTTTGACCTATTGGTCTTTGAATGTTCACGTTCATATTTTCCCTGACCTGCTAAGAATATATAAGGGCAGTGTGAGTCTCCCAACACATTTGGAAAGCTGTAGAAATTTTACTCTGTAGTAAAAGTTTTCTTCACAGGAGAAAGCCTTGAATATAAAGATCACACTAGTTGAGGCACAGAGACCCTCCCCTCAGGCAGCCATGCTCCACCTTCATTTCTGGAAGTGTTAAGGTAAGACCTCCCCAGGCATTGTTCGAGAGTTGAATATATTCGTGTAGAAATCTATCAGTAGCTCAGTGAAGAGATTCAGAGGCACCAGAGCACTCAGCGAGGCTGCTCCTTTTGATGGCCAGATCAAATTGAGACCAAAGACACAGGCAAGGCTGGATGCTGTCATTCTATTATATATGCTTTCCTGTGAAACCTGGAAAGACATAAACATATGAATAGTTATATGCAGACGTGTGCCCTAGAGAGTTAAGAGACAAGACACTGTCCTGTACTGAGGATGAACCAATGGTNATTAGCCTTAAACCAGCACAGGGAGTAAACCTTGAGCACAGGTCCATCACTAGTTTCTTAACAGCCTCAGGGCTGCCTATGCAGCCTAGAGCTATGTTGCCACTGGAGTGTGTGTCCCTGAAGTACAAGATACGATAACAGGAAGTCAAACAAAAAGGCTAAATTGTTCACCACTTATGCTAAAAAAACCCGAATTACTCTCAATCCTTCTATATGGAAACTATTGTTATGTCTGCTGGGGGGCAGAGGAGGACAGCACAAACAAGCTGCAATCCACATCTGCTTCAGTCTTAAGTTCTCTGCACTGTAAACCTTGAGAACTTCTGAAGTTGTATGCAAGGGTTTAGAAGGGTTGATTTTTCCTTTTTCTCCCACTGATGCATGACTTCACTTCAATGTACTTCCACACCTACCCAGTTCCTCTGAAGCAATGGAAGTGAAAATGGGCCGTAGGTAAAACACACAGCACTGAAATCTGTAATGTACCAGTATGATGTGACTTACTTCTGTCTGTGGATGTAAGTCCAGAGCTGCACAGCAGAAACATTTTTTTTTCCCCTCTGTGTGAGCTTGGTATGGAATTTGTGTGTATTTTGCTCTCTTGCATTACATGGCAGTTATCTAAAGCCCATTACGGCAATATGACAAGTTCTTTGTTACTGTAAAAGGCCTGCAGTGTGAAAGTGCTCTTGATTTCTCCTGATGGAGGTAATCCAGTCAGTTGTTCTCAGGCTGATGGTTGCAACTGTCATGAGAAGACGATGCAGTCATACACTACAATGTACAGGTTACTCTGAAGCTGGCATCTCAGAACAAAACAAGGAATTAGTAGGCAAATCTGCTGTGTGTTTTTCCTCCTATAATTTCAAGTGGAACAGGAAAGTAGAAATTCTACTTCTCGGTGTCTCTCCATTTCTGCCTTGTCATAAAGCCTCCTAAAAAGGCAGCTCTGTACTACCATGAGAGGCCTTTGACGGCCAAGATTTCAGCTCAACGCAACACTACTGTAACTTTCTTTAGGCCAACTATTTCAAAGAACCTTTATAACTCCAAGATGAAACCACTGCTTCCTAGCTGCCACCACCCTGTGGACATTTCAAGGAGAAAGGCAACGTTGAAATGATCAACAAAAATAGCCACGGCACAACTCCTCCCCTGAGAGAGAAAATCCTTAAGATAAAATGAAACAGTGATTATATCATCTGAGGCAGAGCTGCAGGAAGCCTTATCTGTGAGTCATCACTGAGGCTGACACTTTGGAATTCAAGGGAGACATGACATGTTTCTTCACTTCAAAATGCACAGAAATCCCTTCCTCAGCAGATCCAAGAAAAAGCGTGCATCTGAAATCAACTCTCCGTACAACAATTTTTGCTAGCTCACCAAGAGCTGCAAGCAAAGAAGCCTTGCCACACCAATGCTAATGGCTTTATCCCTCCCTGAGGGAATCAGGCCTCATACCTACTCAACCCCTTCACTACTCCAGTGGCAGATTTCTTTTCTGAATGACACAAACACATTCACTTCACCTAAAATGTCATCACATCATCACCATCATCTGGTGTTTTCTTCCACCACTAGACCATGTATGGGCAGCAGCAGTCAGTTAAACTCTTTACAGGCTAACCCTCTAAATGACTGTGCCCCAAAGCTGCATTCTGCCCACGAAACACAAATGATACCTTTAGCAATTGGACTAATGCCCTCAACTCCTTCTTTGATTTCCCCCCAAAAGTTAGTAACCATCACCTCTGTTTAAGTGAAAATATACTTGCTCTGTCAATTTGACAGGCTAATAAAAGAAGACAATTCTCCAAGGACCTGGATTGTATTTTTGAAGGAACTATTTGAACATCACAGAAATTTATCACAGCAAAGAACTACACAGCAGTGTAGTTTGTTGGGGTTTTTAACTCCCTTTCACAGGAACATGCATAAAAATAAATAAATCATTCAGCAATGACAACCTACATTGAGAGGAAACCCTCTAGAGAGATAAAACTTGTAAAAAACAGTAAAACTCAGCACCATGAACAAATGCTGAAGATTAGTGCCACATCAACAAATGCAAAATATACATCTTCACTGTCCCAGAATAAACACCCAGCCCTCCCCAGCAAAACTGTGGTGATTTTTGGTTTCCACATGCTTACAGCCCAGAATCCTCACGGATACTGCAGGGGTGAAACCAGCCAGCCAACTACACTATATAATGATCCTGAACAGTGACATGCGGAGAGCAGAAACAGACAGTTACCACTACATGGAAAAAAATAAGGACATCACCATCTCTCTGGTTTCACAGTCACAATGTTGAAAGGAACTGCACAAAACATTTTCAGAAGAAAATTACTAGATATTAAAACACTCCCCCAAACTTACTGGAAATGCAAGTTTTTATCTCCCCACTCTCAGCTACCTTTCAGATGTGCCAACAGCTTGTATCTGCTCCACAAGGCTTAGTCATCTAATCCTTCCCAACACATCCCATCATCTCCAGCCACCCCCAAGCTTTGCTGGTGCTGATTACATTTTCAATTGAATAATCAATTGAGACAAAACATTAATTCAGAGCAATTTTTTTCCCCAGCTTCTACTTGGCTTTGACTTTACTGCTTCAGTTACAGATCTAAAGTATAGCTCATGGGCCCTAAAACTAGTTGGCCCAACACCGATGTTTTTTTTTAATTTGGCAGGTTTTTGCAAGGGTTCTTTCAGCCAAATAAGTCTCCCCTCCTCTGCATCAGGCATGACTGAATGTAAGGACAGAAATAAGCAGCAGAGGGGGAAAGTATGTATGTAAAGATAGGGGACTGTTTCAGCTGGTACCAAACTCAAAGATATGGTTACAAAAACACAATCTAGATAATATTATTGCTTCTGCAAACTTTGCTGATAGCCATGGAAAAATACAACTCTAATTTCCTATCAATGGTTTCTGACTTCAGAAATAGGTCACTTCTGCCATTAGTGTCCTTTGTCAAGTAGTCTGCAAGAAAATTTCTCTAGCCCTTTAAATTTCTGTGTGCATTCATAGATCCACGCCACTGCGTGTGCAACATGAGGCTTGTGGAACACAAGCACTTGTTTGAGCACAGCCATTTCTTGTGAGATTGCCTGAGCAAGCACAGACACTCTTTACATACATAACTGAGGAATGTACTTGGAAAACAGTCTTTGTCTTCCTCTTGCTCCTGGTTGCCCAATGCTGCCAAGGGACCTCAGTTCACTGCAACTCCAAGGGGATCCTGGCAACCCCTCCTGGTGGCCAGATAACACTGGAAATGGAAGATGCATAGCTTATACTTTTCACAGCACACTGTGCTCATTACTGCTGAAATCACTCTAATCTAAGGTTAAAGGATTTGGACCTATTTTTTAATTTTTTTGAAATTCAAACCTTTCACTTCTGTAGGAATTGCACTGTCTTACTGCAACACCCTTGGACTACAAGGAGCTGTTTCATTAAGTAAGGGGGGTTGAGACACCTTCCACAAGCCTGTATCGAATCTGGAGTGTTCAAAACCTGTATCTAGTGATTACAGTTCATCCCACTTCATGAAATTACCACAAGTACCTCTTGCGCTGCTCAAGGCTGAGCTTATGGAAGAATTAAACTGCCTCTTAGATGTGAGAAGGTTGATGCTCACAGGTTAAAAAAAGCGATTATTGGTAGAGAACTCTCTGAAAGTTTGAACTGTAGCAGGTTGTGCAGCACACCAATCTGCAATGAATAGAAATCTCTAGCTTCTAGATTGTTTTATGTTCCCTTGACCTTTCCAAATGCAAATATTCCCTGAGACATTAAAGATGAAAAGCCACGGATCAGCAAAAATTGCTGATCTGAGAGCTAGTATCAACTTGGCTCTGTGCTTTACATAACAAGGCATACTCAAAAATAAGGCTATGTTCAGTTGCCCAATTACAGAAAACACTATGCAGTACTTTTGCACACCTCATTAACACTTCAGGTGTGCTTAGCTCTTAAGAAGTGCGCTGAGATGGTGCATCTGTTACCGCAACAAAGTCACTTACACGATTCATAACACTGAGGGAGAGATACCAATTGCTAAAATAACAGCAAATGGTAGGAGGATTTTCTTAATAGCATTAGAGTTTAGCTAAGTAACAGTAAACGACCATGTGGGTATTACAAGAACCTTGCAAGTGCTGTCTGAGTGAAGGTTGCATCAATGTGTTTCCTTTAATCTTGCTTTTCTCTAGTGTTTTGATAGAAAAGGGGATTAAATGTACTTGTTTCTGAAACATGCTGCTGGCTAGAACATGTCAAACAAGAACAGTCACTGAGGGCTAATTCTCCCACTGGTGAAAATCAGCATCATTCCATAAACACAACTGCTTTGGTGGGAATCTTAGGCTTTCTGAAGGCTAGATCACTTTCTTTAGGTGTCAGCATCACTATAAACCCTGCCTGGGCTTGAAAAATGTAATATGGAAAAAACAAGGCATTGGATAAGGCAGAAACAAGGGAAATTTACACTATTGCTATCTTTACCTGCACATAAACTTGCAACTGAAAGATTCCACTAAGCTAATTGCAGAATTTGTAACAGATGTTCCCAGACCCTCACACTTGTGAGGTTTCCAAAACGGATTAAAAAGAATCAAGCAAATAAAAAAGCTGGATAAAAAGACCCACAATTTCTTTCATGCAGAAGCATACCACAAATTCTTGCACAATGGGACATGCAAAGTTTTTCATTTAACTGCAGTAAACTAAAGAATGAAGGACAGGAAAATGATATTTAAAAAGAGTTCATATAAAATATTTTGCTGATGTTCTCAAGCTTGTTAATATTTTTTAAAATGACACTAATTTACTGCACAACCACCTCACCATACTCTTTAAATTACTTCATTTCATTTTCTGTGAAGACATTAAATGTTTAATTGATAAGAACAGATTTAGAAAGGGGGAAAAAAAAAGTCATTATTTTTGAAATTTTGCCTACACTCACCATATGGAGAAAGCATATCAAGTATTTCAGAACGACATAATTGTGTTCAGGAAGTCCTTGAATGATTTGTTTACATCTGGTAACTCGTAAGCTGCTCTCCACACCTGCAATGTCAAAGTCAGTGTTAACTCAAAAAACTTCCAAATGTTACCAAGAAATAATATTTTTATCTGCTGGAGTTACTTCAGATACCCATCTGTAAAACTGACCAGAAAATTTAGCTCTACTAACTTTCATGACCACAGAAGCAGTTAGGGTTAACCTTCTGACTGTCCCTGTCATATTTTATATATATCTGCACATATCTGGCTAAGACTAACTTGAAGACTATTTTCTTCACTCAGTGAAATAGCCTAAATAATTTCTTTGCTAGGGAGAACTTTCAAAGGTCTTGATTTCAATTTCATCATCTCTCCACACACCGAATCCAGACATCTATATTTTATATGCTTTGATTTTGCTCCTGGTAAGACACAGTTCTGTCCAAAACACTCTTTTGGCACCCTTCTAACTTTAAAAACACTTTTGTGATTCTTCAGTCTTGGCAAAAATTTCTAAGATGGCTATTTGGGTGGGTAAGAATTTTCTAGAGATGAACTCATTAATACAGATGGGCAAAATTAGAACTGGACCCCAAACTCCTCACATCATCTACACGGTCTGGGGGAGAACAACACCAACACAGGATTATATTTCACATACTGTACCAAGTGACTGTTTGTTGTTGGGTTTTTTGTTTGTTTGGGTTTTTTTGTTTTGGAATTTTGTGTTTGTTTGTTTGGTTTAGTTTTTTTCTGGAATATTCTTGCTATTTTAGTGCTAGAAATTTAACACAAATTTGGAGACAGGTCTAATGATTACAATCATGCTTGATCTAACCAGCCCATTTGTGCTGATGCTTTTTTGCATTTCTTACATTTCACAGACTTACAGGACGTTGGGGGTTGGAAGTGACCTCTGAAGACCATCCAGTCCAACCCCCCTGCCAGAGCAGGATCACCTATACCAGATCACACAAGAATGCATCCAGGTGGGTTTTGAATGTCTCCAGAGGAGAAGACTCCCCTACCTCTCTAAGCAGCCTGTTCCAGGGCTCTGCCGCCCTCACAGTGAAAAGGTTTTCCCTTATGTTCACATGGAACCTCCTGTGCTCCAGCTTGCACTCACTGCTCCTTGTCCTATTATTGGACATTACTGAGAAGAACCTGCCTCCTTCCTCCTGATACTGTGATACTGCCCTTCACATCCTCATAAACATCAATCGGGTCACTGCTCAGCCTCCTCTTCTCCAAGCTAAAGACCCCCAGCTCCCTCAGCCTTTCCTCATAAGGGAGATGTTCCATTCCCTTAATCATCTTTGTGGCTGTGTGCTGGACTCTTTCAAGCAGTTCTCTGAGGTCCTTCTTGAACTGAAGGGTGCAGAACTGAACACAATATTCCAGACATGGCCTCACCAGGGCAAAGTAGAGGGGGAGGAGAACCTCTCTCGACCTACCAATCACAACCTTTCAAATACACCCTCCCAGGATACCATTGCCCTTCTTGGCCACAAGGGCAAATTACTGGCTCATGGGCATACTTCTACCCACCAGGACCATCAGGTCCCTCTCCTCTGCACTGCTTTCCATCAGGTCAGTCCCCAACCTATATTGGTCCATGGGCTTGTTCTTCCTCAGATTCAAGACTCTACGCTTTCCCTTGTTGAATTTCATTACGTTTCTCCCTACATAACTCTCCAGTCTGTCTAGGTCCCGATGAATGGCAGCACAGCCTCCAGGGTTTGTCAGCCACTCCTCCTACTTTTGTGTCATCAGCAAACTTGCTGACAGTGCACTGTTTCCTCATTCAGGCGTTTGATGAATACACTGAATAGTACTGGTCCCAGTCCAGACCCCCAAGGGAGCCCACTGGATATAGGCCTCTCTGTGATGCATCTAAAGGACCACAAAGGTACACGTGCATGCACAAAATTCCACCCCAGGATGTGAAATACTCCCTTAATGTCTGAATTAAATAGATGAAGCTATACTCTGGTGAGCTGTGCTGACATTTTTCCTACTGCAAAGCTGCAAGTCACTGTAAGACACAATATTCTGAGTCTAAAGAACTTTTTTGTCAGCCTTCTGCAGATTAAATGATGCATAAAGCATAGTAAACTGGGTAAAGGAACTCGTTAGCAGTTTTTATGACCAAACAGGAGGTTTTTTGACAATTATGAGCCTCCAGATTTTATTACATTTTCCAGTCAGTCTCTCAGCTAATTTATCTCACAGCACCCATCAATAACTCTTAAAAAATAGTATGTTTCAAATGAAACACTAGAGGGAAAAGTTTTACTATCATTACAAGGTCCTGTAAAGAAAGAGATTTTGTATTTTTGGGTTTGCAGGTTAAGAGAGGCAATAGACACATCTCACACTGCTCTGGTGTCTTCAGAAGACAGAATGAGAATTTTTCAAATCCCAAGACAGCTGTCTGTGATCACACCTCTTCAAAGCTCCCTTCTGCACTGTACTCAGAGAATATGCTTTCACAGTGGCCCAAGAGGGCTCTCAACCTCAAGATCTTTCAAAATCAGGGTATCATTACAGAATCAAGAAAAGACAGAGAGGATCATACTGCCTGACAAGACAGCCCAGTGAAAAATGACCGTAAACTAAATTTTGTCAATATCTAAAATGCTAGTAAACACAAATAACATGAAATTAACGCTCCACAGGCATTCTGCCAAGCAAAACCCTGTTGCTCCTAGGACGATTTATTGCTCTCAGATTCTTTTCAGACTTGTTCATGGTTTTCACTTAGCTCTAACACGAGGTAACATTATGTCCCAAGTGTCAGCACAAGACTAATTCAGTACAAATGAACATTTATATATCACTTTTTTCCCAAATTTCTCCTATTCTTTCCTCAGGTCCATATGACAATCCTTACTTTCTCCGCTTCTACAACCTACCCGCAAATAGACCTACTTATCTCAATGCCCTGAGATATTTGGTGTGTGGACAGAGGATGCCATGGTCTAGTCGATTGGCTAGGGCTGGGTGATAGGTTGGACTGGATGATCTTGGAGGTCTCTTCCAACCTGGTTGATTCTATGATTCCATGAATCCTTGTATCCATGAGTTGAAGGGTGGTGATCTAAGGACTTGCAAATACAGAACCAGTACAGACCTTCAGAGGGTTATGAACATAACATGACTGAGTTCTTAACGGAAATGCATGAATTTAATGACATGAAAAAGTATGTGCAGATGCTCACAACAGGCACAGCATAAAAATTTTACCTAGAACACAGTATATCCAGGAACAGTAAACTTCTTGTACTTCCACACTTTACAAACATTTAGCAACTGAGATGTATCCCCAATCTGAATTATTTAGTGACCTATGTCACAGCAACAGTGATAGTGATGATAACCTACATTTTGCAATGGCATCAGCTCATGGTTACCAGAGCTGTTACATACGTTAACAGACTCTTGTAGAAGCCATACTCCATTATTTTAATTATATATATTTAGAGATCTATCTATCTATTTAGAGATCTCTATATATATATTTAGAGATCTAATTTCCTCCAAAATCAAGTTTTGAAAAAATGTGTGCCTGTGACTTGTTACTGGTACCTCTACTGGTTCACTGCTAGATTGACTAACCTGAATGACAACACATCAGACTCTACAAGTACTGTGTTCTAAGTGTCAGATATTTTGGGAGCTCAGATATTCACCCCCCATCTATGAAGAAGTTGCCTTACCAGCACTATAAATCCCTAGTTCCTGAAGAAGGCCACATAATTAAAGTTGCATAATTCATAGTTTCATGTAGTGCAAAAGCTCTAGACAATCAATGTCTTCTAATGGATTTAGAACCTTTCTTCCCCAGTTTGTGAGCCCATGGGAACAGTTCCAATAAAAGCAATCTCCTCTCCACAAAAATAAGGGGAGAGGGAGGAAGGAAAGAAGCATATGAATGATCAGCTGAATTTAGTTCCCACAAATCTGCCAATGCTGCTGCTAAAACTAAAGCTGCCTTGACGTCACTTGTATCACTGAGACTGAATTAGTGCTGTGCCATGACATAGAAATGGAGCCCAGAGAGCGAGAAGTGTGATAAGCAGAGAAATCAGTAAACTGTAAAATGCAGAGAGTGTCTTTGTAGGTCTGACAGCTTGGCTCAGGTAGAGATTATGAAGTTGTCCATTTGAGGCTATAACGAAGCATTAATAATATTTTATACCTATAAATGCATCATGGTTAGCAAAGAGGAGTGATTATGAATTAGCCAGGTCCAGTTAACTTCCAGTATAATTTTTTTCTAAAAACTTCTTTATACTCACTGGTGATCCCAAGGATATGATCATAACATTCAAATGTTAGTAATGGTTGAGGGAGTTCCCTAAGGAAAGTCTTCAGGATAACAGCAGGAACATGGATATCATGATAATCATCAAAATTCACAGACTTGCCTATAAGCAGAATAAAGAAGAAAAAAAAGGTTTTTAATCCTATGTTTTACTTCTCAGACTACTATGTTTTGCTTCTCAAATTACTGCTTAAGAACTGTTTCATGCTACTTTTGAACAGAAAACTTCTCAGATTTCTGCTGCTGCTAACTCCCGGCATTTTTTAATTTTATTTTTCAGGGAATTTCATTAATCTTGACATAAGAGAGTCTCCCCAGGAAGGTATTTCATAAAATGATTTCATAGAGAAGTCAGTGACTTTCTAAATGGCTTCAGTACATTTCATAAATTGTTAGGGAAGTTTCCCTTTCTTCTCCATAACCACAGAAAAAACACCAGAGGAAAAATGGCACAGAGACATTGTTCTTCATAACTATAATAAAGCACATGGAAGTAATACAAATGTTTATAAAAAAACCAGACCATTTTTGACTCAAACCTTATCATTCATTACCAGCTACAAATTTTATAAGCTCTGGTCTGATATCAGCTGAATACTTGCTATTCTGTAAGCATTAAGTGCCTGTTGCTATCTTTCAGGTTTCTCTGCTAGTAGTCTTATTATTTTATGTTACAAATGTTTTCATGATTAAGTAATTATAAGACAGCTTGTATTTCTGCTTCACAAACAAAAGCAAGATCAACAAAGCCCTCACACTGTTACTGGCAAGGCTTACTGACAACAGCTTACCCTGATTGTAGAGTTTCTGAACATCTTTGATAGTCTGGATGCTGGCTGATCTTCTGAAGAGGCCCTCTACTTGTAGTCCTGAAAAAAACAATTAGTGCAGGTCTCATCTGTAAAAGCTGTCACTCTCTTGTTTTTCTCTACAGGTCCAAGTGAAAACAGAAGACAGGCAGAAGGTTTGGGACCAAACCCACTTAATACACTCATTTTTGGAAATAAAATCCTTGAGAGAAGAATGTACAATCAAATCATGTCGCAACATTGCCTACAGCTCTTTCTTTAATGTGTCTCACAGAACCACTGCTACCTTTTCTTGAGTGTTTTAGAGAGTCTTGCAAACTAATTTTTCTTTAAAAGTAGCATTCAATTGCACCTAATGACACAGAAGCAGGAGATTTGCTTTCACCAGGTTGCTTATGTAGCCACTCACGCTAAGTACACTCCCCAAACTGTGCCTGTAAATCTGCTCTTCTTTTAAATGTCTTGAACCTTTAGCAAGCTAAAGAGGGCATTTGCAAAGATTTCCTAAGCTCCCTCTTCTGTCAATGGGCGAGACAAGATTCATTAGGCTGGGGAAGGTTTCACAGGATCTTTGGATGGAGTAGCCTTATTTTTTACCGTTGCAGGGATCCTGACCTCCAGTTTAAAGGCTGTTTCAATGCAGACAATTGCTCCTTCCACCTCTTCCTGGATGTCAGTCTGCCTGCCAACAGTATTTGGAATACCTGATTCTAGTCTCAAGGCACTCCTGAAATATTTATTATAAATCTAATTTCCTTTTATGTTATGGAGTAACTGAAACATGACTTCAGCTACAGAGCAAAAATGTCAATAAAATGCATCCAATCAAGGATCTAATTTGGACCGCAACTTTCAAGGCAAGTCATTATCTGAATTATTACTTAAACCAGCATGGGGACAAGAAGCATTGCTTTTCCTGGGACTTGTGGTACTTCTTGCTCTTGAGTTTGGTAAAAATCCTCATTTCCTTTTCTCTTTCCTTCCAATCAGCAGGCAATTTGGCCCACATATAGTCTGAATTGGAAACTCCTACTCAAAACAGAGTAATCAAAAATATTAGCCTACACTAATCTGTCCACACATAAAATTGCTGCCATTTTGAGAACAGTGGCAGACCACCTGCTGACTTGGAGGGGCTGCTGTATGTTTCTTTAGGTAAGTGTGGCTTTGACTTTCTTCTTTTTGTCATGCTCACTTTTCAAGCAAGATAAGTAGGCAGACTGAAATCCAGACAGATACATCTATTTGCATGATCAAGGATCTTTCTGGGGAGCCAGAATAACTTTGAGTCATACGTTAATGAAAGATGAGTCATGAAAAATTAGTAAATTAATACGAAAATCCTTAATGAATTCATTCCTTACAGAATAGTATTCTCCATATGACTTTAGAACAGTATACTAAAAGAACTGATAATGTACTATTGAAGTAGACATGATTCAGAGGTTTTGTGAAGAAGCCTAAGCTCTCCTTGAAAGGGACTAGATTTAGGAGGCTTAGCTGGAGTTTACACAGATAAAGCTCCTACTAACTTTCACAGAATCACAGAATGTCAGGGGCTGGAAACGACCTCAAAAGCTCATCCAGTCCAACCCCCTTGCCAGAGCAGGATCACCTAGACCATATCACACAGGAAAGGGTCCAGGCAGGTCTTGAGTATCACCAGAGAGGGAGACTCCACAACTCCCCTGGGCAGCCTGTTCCAGTGTTCTGTCACCCTGGCAGCGAAAAAAATCTACCTCATCTTTACATGAGATTTAACTTTCTAAGAATTTACATGCTTGTTTGTTAAATTCCAGGTTGAATATTAATACTTTTGCCTGTGCTCTCAGTTCTGTAGGGCACATCGATATCTCAAACGACAATATATGCAGGACATGCTCTGTTTACTAAATGTAATTGTTGTCCATTTGGTTCAATCTATTTGATTGCTTGCTTTATTCATGCCCAGGTCATGTTTCAGCTGAACAAAGTTACAGCAAATAACATCACCACAGTAAAACTGTTCTATTAGATTTATAGCACAGCTCATCTAAGCACATGGGTTTGGAAGTGGCAGCTGTGAATAGCTAGCTCATCAAGGCACTGCCCTCTGCAAACAAGAAATACAATAATTTCCTGAGAATCTGTGGAATTTTTATGCTGGCTGTCAGTGGACTAGAGGCTTTCTGCAGAAACAAGTCTTTCAGAGAATGGACATCATAAATGCTTGCAATATCATCTGCAGGAATTGGTTTAATAGTTACTGCTTTAATCTGATGTGAATTTCACTGTATAAACTACAATGTAATAAATATCAATTTTTAACATGTTTATGCCTTTATTGGCTAAGCTTTCAAGAGTCTAATTAAAGACATTAATCTGTAGTGTAGACAGCAGCTGTATTTGTCTGGCCCTGCATCCCATCAATGCTACTGTAACGCCACATAACACTAAGCTCTTGCTGGATGTTTTTTTGCAGGTGGGGGAAGTAACCTTTATCCTCATCTGCAGAAATCTGGGATATGGTAGTTATCTGTGCTTATTCCAGAATTCATTTACCAGGCCAACTGAATCTGAATCAATAGACAGCAATTTGTTTGATCACAGGTGGCCACAAGCCAACTGCCAAAGCAGATATCTCCAATCCTTCCTACATTTGTGGGAAACCTATTTGAATGACTTGACACTAATTAAATGTAGGTTAGTGCAATTCTTAGGAAAAAAAAAAAAAATTCTGCATTCTCCTAAAGTAAAAGAACTGCAACAGCAAACACGCATTGTTTTTACATAAAAGAGGCGTGGACCAGAAAATGACACATTATAGCAATTTAAAAATAAAGCATGGGTCACAACTTTTGCCTCCTGGTAAACAGAAATGTGAGTCAACAGCAGCTATGCTTTTGAAGGGGGGAAATGATGAGTCTGGGCATAGATGCAGCTCTCATGCAACTCATTTTTTCTGACTTCCATGATGCACATGAATTGAGAAGGACGTCAGTTAATTGCTCTTTGTTCTTTCTGTGCTTAAGCAGGGCAGGGGAAAGATAAGTGAAAATTTGATTTGAACGATGGTGTTTCCCACGTCACAGGACCTGAGCAGCATCAGCATATGTCCCCAGCTGGGGTCTCAGAATAAGGGATGGGAAGGAGGAAAGGCACCTGATGCCCTTTGCTTGGGATTTCACCGTGATGGATAAATATGCAGCCTTGTACATAGGAAACACTTTCTCCAAACTCTTCACTTCCTTTTCAAATGCTAGAAGAAAAAAAATCTCAGTTCTTGGAACTACCATAATTAAGCCAAGATATGGTGCCCACACTAAAATGAGATTAATTACCTTGTTGTTGTTGAGTTTTTTTTCCAGACAAAATACATGCCAGCTGCTATGGGGATGAGGAAACAAAACTGGCTGAAGACAGTTTTGGTCATTGCAGCTCAAAGCATCCAGTTTTGTTCTTCTAGAAAAAAATACGTTTTCAATAACCTATTTCACTTCTGTTAGCAGTATTCTTCAATCTAATCATGTCTATAGCATGACTCATGTCAGCTGTCTCTTTAAAGAGCAATATTTTTGTTTTGATTAATAAATGGAACTGTTCTGTCATTAATGGCATGGGTAACACAGTCCATAGAGAATACCAACCCTGGCAGCAGCAGTACTTGCCAGAACACTGATAGAGAGTACTGACACAAGCAGCTAGCCTGGGTTTTCCAGTTCTGATAAACACGCAACTGCACCTCACTCATGTATTTTATCAACACTAGAGAGTCACTGTTAACTCAGTGCAAGCTGCTCCCTGCCCCTAGGTAGGCAGGTAGACAGGTAAACTTTTGCTACCCTGCACTAAACTATCCACATCAGAAAGAACAAAGTTGTATTTTAAAAATTAAGTGCTATGTAGAAAAAAATCTTAGTGATGTCACTAGTGAAGGAGCCATCTGTACTCAATGAAAAGGGATTCTGTGGTTGAGAACTTCACTGAGTAATTATTTAAATGTCAGTAACCATAAAGGAAAACAGCAGGCACTTCATTCCACACTGAAATGAGATGGCTTTTACCACAGTAAAAGACAAAATTTCACAGTGCAATGACACAACCATGTCACATTCAGAATTAATAAACTGTTGCTACTATTTAACTCCCTCCTACTCCCCCCGATCAGCTGTCCCATAGGAAGACACAGAAAATCAAAACTGATAGAGATAAATTAAAGCAACACATGCTGTCATATCCCTGCAAACTTGTCAGAGAAAGAGAGATGAGAAAATTATACTCTTTTTCTTTCAATCATCCTTGATTTGAGGGTTGCTGGCATCAAAAACCTTTGTTAATTTGTCTGCTTTCAAAGGAGAAACAGCAAAGAGTGAGCATCTGAATTCCTTCTGTCCCACATTGAGTTTGGAAACGTTTCTTTTGACTGGAGTCCTGCCAAGTCTCAAGAAGTGTCCATCCTGATTAGGAAGCAGTTTTGATTCTCTTTAATACAACTGATTTAGACAACTTCTTGCAGATGCATTGATTCCAGTAAGATTCTCTTTTAAAAATTAGAACTAATTTAATTCTAAGGTGAGTATTGATGAGTTTATACCATATTTTAATTGTCCACGTTCAGCCTCTGAATCTCCAATGCCTCAAACATCCAAAGTGGTGCAGTTGTGAATTTTTACACTTAAGACAAATCAAAGATTTTTGAAGTTTTTTAAGGTACAATATAGTACCACTTTGAGAAGATTGCACAGCCTTCCTTTCCCTTCTACTCTGTGCAGTGAATACAGAACAAGCCAGCGTGATGCCTGCAGTTTGTAAAAATGCTGTGCACTGCAAGAAGGAGAAGAAGGGCAGAGGGGAAGAGAAGGGATGGTTAGAGCCCTGTTGAAAAGCTGAACAGCAGCAGCAAGAATGTAGAACCATGCATCCTCCCCAGAACCCAAAGTGTATGTGTCCTTGTAGTTATGAATGGCACAGTCTCTAGCTTTTGATTTATGAATGAATGCTCTCAGTTTACATTTAGCGTCTCTGAATATAATTTAATTACAGTGCTTGAGCACCAAAGCCACAAACTGTGGTAATTACAAAGTTCGTTTTGATTTGATGGCACACAAACCAGTCTTGGGATTTACTTCCTCCCCATGAACTCTAGGTACAAACATCTACATGAAAACAAAAGAGCCAAGAACTCAGCAATATTTACGTGGCCATCATCAAGCCTTCACAGTGTTGCATTTTTAAGAGATATTTGATTGATCGCAAGAAGCAGAGGCCAGGAGGCAAACTCACTAAGCTGCACCAATCCAAATGTATTCAGAATGCATAACCATCCATCTCTACCCATTCTGACTATCAGCAGCAGGATGTATTCGTTCACATTAAAAAATGGAACCAAAACTTTCTCCATCAGCAAGATTTGTTGTGCTTCATGGAAGGAATGAGGATGAAAGATTAATCACTGTTTACTGCCGCTTCTGCTATTGAACAGATAAAGGACAGTTGTTGTTGTTACTATAATAATACCATAGGAAATTTATTACTTTATTGTAAACTTTGTTATTACCATTTCATTTAAAAGTCTTGGTCGTCACCTAAGACTCTCCTGTGGTACCATGAGACAACACTGAACAAAAACTGTGCTGCAAAGCACTTCCAGCAAACAAAGGAGATGAGGTAAGAGACAGACTCAGCAATGGGGGCTACTGTGAGATAATGTTTCTACAGGGGACAGTTATCTTTCCAGCTTTATAATTCTGTTGTGTGATTCCTTCATTGTGAGTTCATTGTTCCATCACTTCTGAGCTGCTGAGGATCTCACACGGTCTCTTTAATAATCAGTTCTCTATTTTTTGGGTAGTGTCGTGGTAGGCCTGAA
>WBNM01043866.1:0-19029 GCA_013399055.1 Ramphastos sulfuratus | reverse complement strand
TCCAACCTAAGCCATTCTAGGAACCCTCATATTTCAGGGTTTGGTGTTGGATCAGCCTCTTCCTCCTCTTGGCCACAGAGATCTGTGTATGTAAAAGGGAGTTGTCACCATGGGACCATTACTACTGCAGCATCAGTGATTTCCATGATACTGACTAGAAGTCAGGATTTCTTTTATCATTGTTTACATTTTTTGGTATATATTCTTAGCTCTGGGGAACAATGGGTTCTCAAGATAAGAAAAGTGTCTTAAAGCCACTTTCCTGGGTATAAAAATCGATTTATTTGCTTTGCTTTAGTTAAATATTTCCATATACCATGTTATGAGTTGTAGATGCTAAGTCTTGGCTGCTACTTAAATCTGTGTCTGCTTTTAAGCTTTTTCAGTTGTGTACATTTGAATGTTTTGATAAAGTGTTTCAATAAAATGCAGCAGTGAAAAAGAATTGATTTAATACCAAATGAATTTGATATCTGATTTTTGCAGCAGTATTTACTTGAAAAAAAGCTTACTTGTGATTCAAGTCTAACCTCCATCGGTGCTGTTGCCCCTACAGAGTCAATTCACAGAGCTAGGGAAAAGGAAAAAGTCATTTGAGGGGAAAAACATCTTTAATACTCAATGCAAAGTTGATTATTCTCTGAGCTACTGCTGTACTATAGTAAATCGTAGAGCTGCTTTGGTTGGAAAAGAACTTTTCAGATCAAGTCCAACCACTATCTCACTCTACCAAGGCTAGTGCTAAACCACGTCACTCAGCACCACATCTACACATCTTTTAAACACCTTCACGCACCTCTCTGTGGAGCCTGTTCTAGCCTTTGAGAAGCCTTTCAGTGAAGAAGTTTCTCTTCATATCCCATTTAAACCTCCTGTGGTGCAACCTGAGACCAAAGAGATAGTCCTTGTTTTAGAAACACTTCCATCATTTTAGCAGCAGGCAGAATCCCTCCATTGAACAGGTTGCCCAGAGAGGTTGTGGAGTCTCCTCCTCTGGAGACTTTCAAAACCTGCCTCGATGCCTGACCTGCCCTGGCATGGGGGTTAGACTGGATGATCTTTTGAGGGCACTTCCAAACCCTGATATTCTGTGATTTATTTAACAAATGCCATGAAGAACTTTGCTTCAGCAGCTTCTTCATACGTCTTTAAGAGAAACAACCACCAAACCCACATCACTGAGGGACCAAATCATTTTCACAGGTGTTTATTGCAACTTTAAAAACTATAGTGGCCAAAAATATCCAGTTTCTGTAGAGTAACTAAAGGTTTGTATCAGCTTTCAAAGGGCAGTTCCAATATGTACAAAACCAAAGTCAGTCCTTGTCATTGATCTCCTCGATTGGAAGCCTCAGGTGCAGAGGTTGGCGCAGACGCCTCAGGGATTCTTCTGCCTGTCAGTGCAAGAGAGAGTGAGAGTTCATCCTTCTGTAGTCCTCTGTTTTCTCCTTTTTCACACATCAGTATCTTTCCTTTCTTTGAAGGCATTGACATTATACAAGAAACCATACTGATCAAGTGGAGACTACTAAATATCTAGAAACCTGCTCAGGTCATTCAGCTGGTCTCCAGAGAGAAGCGTGTATCCTCTGCCAGTTCACCCACTTGCCCACACCCCAGAGTATCATTTCCTAAAATTCTAATTACAGAATTTGGAGGCTACTGAAAAAAAAACACACCCTCGTGTCAAATGTAGCTCAGGAAATGATACCCTTGAGCTGTAACTAGGGGTAGTTCCAATTTTCTTTTATAGGATATCAAACACAGGGCTGGTGGAGTAAGAATCGAGTAGTGAGAGATTTCCTACACTTTTCCATGAAGACCACAAGGTTTCTCCTAGGTGCACACACCATTTTTTCCATCCACTTGCCCATATTCTGTAAATCTAAGCCTTTTACCTAAGGAATAGGATCAAGATGTCAAATGCTGAACTCTGGAAGACTATGTCCTTCCAAGGAAGGGAGGAGCCTCTTCTGCCACAGCAGTGAGGCAAATGGGCTGTCTCCAAAAGCAATGCAGCTATTCTATTAAAATGGCCACAAATACACCATTTGAGTATGCAAAAAAAAAGAGGAATTAAGAGTGATAAACTGACTTGGTTTAAAATTAAATTCATGAAGGTCTCCCTTTCTGCTGACTCGCTGCAGTAGTTTATATGGCAGTGGCAAACACTGTATGGTTATTTAAACGCCTGAAAGTGGGCTGATAAGCAATGCATTGTTTTGAATGCAGGTAGCAAATGCTGAGGTCAGTTTTCTGTTAGTTCAGAGTTACTGAAAAAAAAAGTCCTAATCCAGAGTAAGGACCTTATTTAAATACCTTTGCTAGGTCTTCTTTGAGCTTGTTGTATCGTTCCACATTAAAATGCTGTTTTTTGGATTTCCGGTAGAAGTAGTGGAGGAACTGCCTGTCTTTAGCATCAGTGTAAATGTAGTCCTGGTGAAGAAAGCAGGGCACGTTATTTGAGGTTAGTCAGAAAAATGAGTAGAGGTCAGAAGATGATCTGCACAATTAAATTTTCAACAGAATTTCAGCCTGTTTCAGGAAGATTTATCTAGTTCAACACACAATCACAGAATCAGAGAAACAGGCACATGTTCTGCTAGGAGGCTGCCTATGATGTTACAACCTTACAGGTCTTAGATGCCTTTCAGACACACACTGTTCTGGAGCACTCCAAATTCCTTCCTTCTCCCCCCACCTGCAGGTTTGACTGGGGAGGAGAAGGTGGCACAAAAACTGCTTCCCCCCCTCCGTGGGTTTGAAGGGGAAACGGCAACAGGCACTTTTCTCCACACATGTACTGACCCATGTGGAAGCCCCCACTGGAATCGGGCTGGTGGTTGGCTGGGTTTTCATGCCCAGTATAAAATGGCAAATGGACACTTTGTCTAGAAAAGCATATATAGAGCAAGGGGAAAAGATGCGACGTTCCCGCCTTGACAGAGCTCCTGACAGGACAGGTCCCTGTCTTGACAGCTCCTGCTGTGACTGAGTTTTGAGCCGTCCCCGCTTTTGGATGGCTCCTACCTTTTTGCACGGCTCTCGGTTTTGCACCCTCCCTGCCTTTGGATAGCTCTCCCCACTTTTGGACCATTCTGTGCAAATTTGCAAGCTTGGCAAGTCCTGGGGTCCATTTGAGAGAGCTGCTGGCGGCACCCAGACCTGGCTACTCTCAGACCATATGGCAGCTGATTTCCTGGCTGCTATTCCGAACTGGGGAGACCCTATCAGTGAGGCTCTCCCCTGCTGCTGCTGAGGCAGCGACACTTTGACGAATCCCTGTCTTTGTGGCAGTCGTGTCTTGAGACACTTCTGGGTTTGGCAGCTTTTCACCCGCCTTGGACTTTGGCTGTTTGGATCCAGATTATTGGATATTGCTTGCAGTGTCAGAAGGCAGCCAAGCCGCAGAGAAATCAAGCACAGGATCATCGCCAAATACCTATCTCACCTNAAATACCTATCTCACCTCTGTAAGTAAAGCCTGCTGGTCCCTTAATTCTCTGCTCAGCCTGATTGATAGTGGGGTAAAGCTGTGTTTGTAGCTTAGCCTTTTCCATTTCCTGACTTCCTAAATCTCTAAATTTGCCCATAACATCTTTTGAAGATTTTCCTGATCGAATTAGAGCCTGCAAATAAATCTAAAATAGTTTTGTATATAGTTTGGGAAATAAAATAATTCTATTTTTATAATTCCTGACTCAGCCACATTAATTCCCTGCCTCCGTGACACACATAAGGATTAACTTTTATGGAGTTTAAAGGATTTTTCAAGTATAATACAGACACGGTGTGATCTTCATAGAATCATAGAATGGTAAGGTTGGAAGGGACCTCAAGGGTCATCTAGTTCCAACCCCCTGCCATAGGCAGGGACACCTCCCACTAGTACAGGTCACTCAAGGCTTCGTCCAACCTGGCCTCGAACACTTCCAGGGAGGGAGCAGCCACAACCTCCCTGGGCAACCTGTTCCAGTGCCTCACCACCCTCACTGTAAAGAACTTCTTCCTAATATCCAGTCTAAATCTCCCCTCTGCCAGTTTAAACTGGAGCCATCTGAGTCAATGGACACTTCTTCCAAGAAGTCCAAGAAAGTTCAGCTACTATTTCTCCAAGACTTATTACCATAAGGGTAGTGCAACACTGGAACAGATTGCTTAGGGATATGGTTGAGGCCCCACCCCTGGAGATATTCAAAGTGAGGCTTAACAAGGCTCTGGGCAGCCAGATCTAGTTGAGGATGCCCCTGCTGACTGCAGAGGGGGTTGGAATAGATGACCTTTGGAGATCCCTTCTAACCCAAACCATTCTGTGATTCTATGAAAGTCTTAAGTATAGACATCAGCAGCTGTTAAAAAATGCCAAGTAGCAATGTCTTGAGCTATGTAGGACAGGCTATGAGAGTTGGGGCTCTTCAGTCTGGAGAAGGCTTTGAGGAGACCTTGTAGTAGCCTTCCAGTATCTGAAGGGGGCCTACAGGAAGGCTGGGGAGGGACTATTTACAATGTCTTGTAATGACAGGATGAGGGGTAATGGGTTTAAACTGGCAGAGGGGAGATTTAAACTAGATGTTGGGAAGAAGTTCTTTACAGTGAGGGGGGTGAAACACTGGAACAGGTTGCCCAGGGAGGTTGTGGATGCTCCCTCCCTGGAGGTGTTCAAGGCCAGGTTAGATGAGTCTTTTTCTAGTGGGAGGTGTCCCTGCCTATGGCAGGGGCTTTGAACTAGATGATCTTTGAGGTCCCTTCCAACCTAAACCATTCTATGATTCTGCTCAGAAAAAGTAGGAATGCCTTAGTCAAACATCAATAAAAAGGAGTAAAATTCACATTCAGAGCCATCTCTTTATAAAAACAGATATCTCCCCTTTTCACTAACATCTCACAAGGTCTGTAGATCCACTGGTGTTATGGCAGCAAGTGTTGGTTACTCTTCCACATACCTCCATAAAGAAAAGTTTTGTGTCACAGGAAGTTCAACATCAAGATTTCTGCTTTGGGAGTAAAGTACACAGCTAAACCAGGAAAAAGCAGCATTTCTCCAAACTTTACAGGATTTCAGGACAAGTCTGTGTTGTGCAGCTCAGTTAAGATCTGTTGGGTTTGTTACTCAATAAACTCTTTTCTTCTAAACAATGCCTGTTTCCTGCTCCATTTCAGCTGTTGTAGATTTAACTCCATTCAAAGCCCAGGAAAAGCAGTCAGATTGTGAAGAGCAAGGCAATGTATTTTTTTCAGGCACTAAATCAGGTGAATTCAATAATGCAGCTGCCAGGGCTTCAACATGTTTGGTGCCCTGCACCTGTTATAGATAAATTTCAGCAGATAAAAGCCACTGGTCAGTGATTTGCTTCCATAAGGCAATGTTTGCAAACTGGCACAGCACCACTATCTGCTCTCTCTGTGCAGCAGTGAGTGAGACACCATTTACTATGCAAAGTGATCTAGGAAAATGTAAAAAAAGAGACTTTCACCACTTTTCATTCCCCAGGTTGTAAAATCTTAGAGATAGTAGTCATGCTCAGCTGCTGGCCTGCAGTTCACCTGTAACAGGACCCAGCTTCATTTTCCATAGCATAACATTCTTATCCAGTCCCACTGGGGATCAAACAAGCCCCTGACTGATGGCCAGGTTACTCACTGAATTGTGTTTTACAGATCCAGAATCACAGAAACATCCCAGTAGGAAAAGACCCCCAGGATCATCAAGTCCAACCAATATCCCTACTCTACAAAGTTCACCCTTACACCATATCCTCAAGCACCACACCCAAATGACTTTTAAACACAGCCAGGGTTGGTGACTCTACTACCTCCCTGGGCAGCCCATTCCAGTGCCTGACCACTCTTGCTGTGAAAAAATGTTTCCTAATGTCCAGTCTAAACCTACCCAGTCACAGCTTAAGGCCATTCCTTCTTGTTCTATCACTATTTACCTGTGAGAAGAGATGAGCAGCAGCCTCTCCACAACATCCTTTCAGGTAGCTGTAGACAGCAATGAGGTCTCCCCTCAGCCTCCTCTTTTCCAAACTAATCATCCCCAGCTCCCTCAGTCACTCCTAAGATTTATTCTCCAGGCCCTTCCCCAGCTTTGTTGCCCTCCTCTGCACTCGCTCCAGCACCTCCACATCCTTCTTGAAATGAGGTGCCCAAACTGAACACAATACTTGAGCTGTGTTTCCACCAGAGCCCAAACAGTGATTTTCAGAGTTGGGCTTCCTCCTTTACAGTACTCCAGGCATTTACAAAACGAGGACATACCTGTTTAGTAAGAACAAAGTAGGCATAGAAAGCCATGGCGCTCCCGTAAGTGATGAAATAGGTGACTGGCTCCATGATGTCCCACGAATAGACCCACCAGGTGAGCCACGCCAGCGCTCCCCCTTGTGTCGACATCAGAGCTAAGCCAATCCAGAGAAGCCTGGAGGTCTTTGCATCTGCACTGTCCATGATTCTGGCTTTCATCTAAGGAAAAGAAATACAGAAACCTCTTGAGTGCTCCTCTGATGAGAGGCTGCTCAACTATGTTTTCTCCTGCTGAGCTAGATCCATTTTCAGCATCTTTTGTGACTCCTCTTACCAACTTACCCTGCTGAGAAAGAACAGGTCTGAAATCCAAGGGCAAGCAGATTTCTTGGATGTTGTGCATTGAGAAATTCTTGTAATCTCCCCTTCCCACTACATTTCACTAATGTTGCCCTAGATCAACATTAATATCTTCCCTTCTTGGATTCTGGCAACCATTAATCTGCATGACTGCTGATACAAAAAAACCTTAGTCTAGGCCACAGATGATTTCTACTCCACTTTTGTTTTTCAGAACTCAGACTTTCAAACCCAATACTAGCCAAGCTGAGACTTGTTCATGACAGATTTTTCCAGGTGGTGTGGTTTCTACCCAGTGAATGAGCATAGCAGGTGGGAAAAGAACTGACCTGAAAATCATCTGAATGACATTTGAAGTGACTTCTGTCTACAAAACAAACAAACTATACAGACATACCTCACCTGTTCACACTCCATTTTCTTCTATCACAGGACTTACTCCTTGAGTTTAAAAAAATAAAAACAAAAACACAACCCCACTTTCCAACCTGTTCTAGAGGCAGCAGCTCTTCTTTCAGATGGTCCAGTTTCTGTAGCAATTCTCTCTCTTTCCTGATCTGGTGATCTTCTAAGTGTAGAGCCACAAACAGTCTGTGCACCAAGGATTTGATATCATCCATTTCAGTAGCATGCTCACTACTCAGCTTTTCTGGAAGGAAAGTGTTTGGTGTACAAAACTTTTCAAGAACCCACTCTTCTTCATTCTTTCCCCACCTCAAACCTCCAAAAGCAGGACCATCCAATAGTAAAAACAGCAAAGACATTCCTTTCTCCAGACAGGTTCCAGTTTCCTAAGACCTCCCATGTCTTCCCCTAGGTGAAACGAGATAGAGTTATTAAGCATTGCTCTTACCTTTTACAGGAGGTGACACACTGTATGTTGTGTTGTTGATAACAAGTTTAAAGTCATTCATCAATAAGACTTCCATCAGGGTTGCATCAGATACCTTGCTACCATCTGCAGGAGAAAGATTTAAGTTCTAAATAATTTTCCATGGAGAACCTTAAACACTGGACTGATATTCCTTTGGAAAAGTGCTAGGGTTTTTGAGAGCACCCTTCCAAACATTGTTAATACACTTAGTAAATCTGTGAACTGATACTGAACAGCAAGGAGGAGCACACCAACACCAAGTGTGTGCCTGAAGGTTTTCCCCAGCAGTGTCTTGGCCCAAGAACCCCCAGAGCCACACACCAGTGCTGCTGTGGCATGGAGTGTCTGTGTGTGTCTGTTGGAATGACCTGGTGATTATTCCCTATACATACAAAGGGCATCTTCCGCTGCCAAGGGCTGGGCAGTGGTGGGAAGCAGCAGCTCTATTCCCAAGATGCATAATGATCAGGCTACAAAATAGGCAGATTTTAATGTAAATTTTTGTTACAGTGCTGCTGCCTCAGCCCCTCCATCTGTCCCTATGTGCCCATGACAGAAAGGCACCACAGACAGCTCCACACACTGTAATTACTTATTCAGTGGAACTCTGTCCTTGGGATCCCACCTGCTGAGGCTAAGGCTACAGAGCTCTGTGAGCTAATGCACCAGCTGGCTCCCTGCTCTGCTCTGTGTGGGCAGCAAAGCAAACCTGAACAGCTAGCACTTGCAATCCAAAATCTCACATTTTAATGTGCCCATCCACTCAATTTCCCTCCCCCCCTCCCCTCCCCCCACTGTAATAGAACCTAAAAGCTCATTTGAATGTAAATTATTAAAGTGACATTTAAGCAAACAAATGTATTTCAAAAGCAGTGCCAGTCAAGCTTTTTGTTCTGGATGTGATACCACACAGATTTATTAACCTGTCCAACCTCCTATTAACTGAAAAGCAGAAAGGTTTAGGAGGTAGAGAGGTGTTTTGGTTTAGAAAATTCCCCAGAGACTTTCAGTAAAGTGCTACCTTCCTTCCTATACTCAAACACAAGTGTTCAAAAGTGGACAAAGGGGTGGCTTTTGTCTACAGAAGTTTTGCAGAACCAAAAATCATATCAATAGAAAATGAAAGGGAGTCACCATACACGGCACTCCTACTTACAGCTAAGGTTGGGTTCCATCTAATAGCTCCATGACACAGAGGAAGAGTCTGCACTAAATCAAGGCTTTATGATTTTTCTTTAATAATAAATATTTAAACTCAATTCTCAGCATTTGACCAGTAGTTCCTCTTTACAGCATCAGTTTCCTAATAAATTAAGCATCTAAGCTGTTCCCTAACATTGCAGCTGCCCCAGCACTTAAACAGCTCTCTGGTCTGTAGGTTTCAACAGTCATTGCTTTAACCAAAGCAGACAATGTTTCTATTCCAAAGTCAGGACAGGGGGTGAAGGGAAGGGGTGTGTTCAAACAGATGAAACCAGGTGAAAATCACCCAAATTCCTTTCCACTTTTGAACCTGCTTGTCTGTCCATGCCAAAAATATCAGACTTGCAGGCTCCTTACAGAAATCATCTTTTGTTTCACAAGTGATCCAACGTTTGTTTGCACTGAAGCAGAATGAGCCATTAGCTTTTGCTGACCTAGCACAGAGGAATGTGACTCAGCAGTGAGTCACAAATACTTCTGGTCATGGATGGCTCTGCAGGGTTGCAGTACTCTGAGGGTAACCACTTGCCAGTATATGTTCTTGGCTGGCCCTGTCTCACCACAGTAAGAATCCTTTTTGGTAAAAACTTCCTTGTCAAGGGGAAGGCCATCTGCTGACCATGACCACTGGTTATCTTCTGAAGAGACAAGAATCTCTTACAAAATTATCTTCTCAAGAGAATTTTCTACCTTCCCTGCCTAGTAGACATAGCATTAAGAAACCCAAAATACTGCCAAAGATCCTGTGGACACAGAGCTCATGCACAGACTCTGATCCAGAGAGCCCACACATCCACTGCTCTGGATGATATAAAGACATTGCACTATGGGGTGTTTTCTGGTTGTACTAAATGTGGTCTCAAAGGAAACTAAAGCAGCTTCCTCTACATCCGTGGCCTCGTGATCTTTTAGGAGTAAGAATCTATTTTCAGTTCCTTTAAAAAGTCCCTGCACACATCTGCAGACTTAACCAGGAAGAAAAAGAATGTTATGAATGTACCCAGCCAGGAAACTTGGGACCAACTTTCTTTGACCCCAATCTTTCTTCTCTTTATCTGTTACCTACTGGAAAACAAGTCTTTCTGTAGCAACACAGCTATCCTTTTAGTCCTGTTTGTTGGTTTGTTTCTTTGGGTTTTTCCCTTTCTTCCTTTTTATGGAGGTTAGAGTGGAATAGAAGAAACAGATGCTTTTAGTTAGCCAAATTCAAGTACCTATTCTACTAAATTCAGACAAGAAAGCTACTTTTGAGACTGAGTTCTTCTCTAGGACCAGGAGAGAGGATGCGAGGCTTTGGTATAAAAACTAGAAAGCACTGCCAAAACACCAACCAAGGTGTCTTGGAAATAAACCAGAAAACTAGTTGAACTAATTGGTTCGGTTGAGATACTTCTTCATAGAAAGGGTTTTCAAGCATTGGAACAGATTGACTGGGAAGGTGGTGGAGTCACCATCCTTGGACATACGGATGTGCTGCTTAGGGATGTGGTTTAGGGGTAGTGGCTTAGCAGGAGTGGTGGGATTGTGAGCTCAAAGCCTCAAAAAGTTGCCCTTTATCATTGCATGCATTATCTGACTGCTTAGCTCTTTGTTGTCCATGTAAGTAGCTTTGTAGTAAGGCAAACAGATTCCTGCAGCTCTGGGTGACACAAAACAACTGGCATATACCACATTCAAGAGCCTGACTGGTTGTCTTTAAGAATGATCATACAGGACAAGGATAGAAAAAGATATCAGGAAAACTAGAAGAGAGACACTCATGTAAAAGACAGTATTACAAAGAGAAACTACCTGCATAAGATAACAAACAACATTACTGCTGGGATATAAGTAAGGTAACAATAGTATATCCAGTTCTGCTTTTTTAATCAGCCTTTCCAAGAGGGCTTAGATACTACATCTGAGACATCACTTAAACCCTAGAAACATTCAATAATTACCTCAACAGCAACAGTGCTAAACCTAAAAGAGGACTGAGCTTGTGGTTCAGGAGAGCTTCTCTGAAAAGGGCTGTATTCATTCTGAGGAAGGACAGAAATGTCAGGTACCTGTTGTAAAGACTTCCGCCCTCTCAATTCCTTTATCTTCTCTCTGCACATCCTGCAGGAATGCTCCTACAGTGGTCAGTGCTGGCTTAACAGTGAACTGACAGCGTTCACTTCTTGTGGGCAGCATGAGGGTTATCACAGGAAGACCATGTCTGTAATTAATGGTTACTGGTTTTGGTAGAGGGGTGAAAAAAAAGAGAAGAAAACACAGTGAAAACGTCATATTCTAAATTGTCATTTAATTTAAAAGCTGTTTTAAAATCACAGGATAAATGAAGAAAGCCTTACAAAACATTCTACATGTCTTTAATGAATACAGTGAATGTGTGGACATGGCACTTGGGGAAGTGGTTTAACAGCCACGGTGGCTGGACTTGATTTTAGAGGTCTCCTCCTCCAACCAGAACAAGTCTATGATTCTTTTTCTGGGAGGTAGGTAGATACAGATGCATAACATGCAAGTAATGTCCCACAAAACAAGCAGAGCTTGGCATTGATGGGAAGAGGGAAAACCTGTTGGGAAAGCTTACCATCAGATGGCACCAGTGTGCTGTAAGGTGTCCAGCCCCTCCAAGCTCCACCATACCTCCACAGCAGCACCTGTAGCACAAACAGGGAGCTTGCTTCAGAAAGCTTAGGATGCAAGATAGATCTGTTTAAAGGCAGCATGCAGCCTGCCAAAGTGATCTGCTTCTGCATGATGTCACAGCAAAGGTGTCTATCTGAAGAAAACCCCTTGCTTCACAATTTCCAGGTGAAGGACAGAATCATCCTTACAGAAAGCATAAACATTTCCAAAGGTATTAAAGTCTTGCCCATAGTTAAACATTTTGTCTAACATGATTTAAATAACTCAGGGGAAAAGGGGAAGGGGAGGGAAAGAAAGGGGGAAAAAAAATATTACACTGCTTCTGCAGTGCTTTATGTAACTCCTACAATAAGCACTCTCCTCTCCTCCAAAAGGCAGCTGATTGTAAAACCTCCTCATCGTGGTACCTGAAGGCAGAAGTGTTCTGTAGCAGTTCAGAATCCAGAGGCAGTAGACATGGTTTCAGTGAAGCCTTTTACTACTGAATTATGAACAGAATGGCACTCTTCATGACCCCAAATAAAACACAAATGACTGAGGTCACTCTCTTTGGCTTTCTATTTACATCCAATGCGCCAAAAGATAACTGCTTACACTCATGTTGTTGAAAGACAACAGAAACAACAATGCAGCTTGCCAAAACCTGGCTGTTTCATGGAATCATAGAATGGTTTGGATTAGAAGGCATCTTAATGTTTCAAACCCCCTCACAATGGGTAGGAACAACTTCCACTGGACCATGTTGCTCAAGGCCTCATCCAACCTGGCCTTGCACTCTTCCCAGGAGGGGGTATCCACAGTTTCCCTGGGCATGCTGTTGCAGTGCCTCACCACCCTCACTAGAAAGAATTTCTTTCCAATATCTGGTCCAAATCCATTCTCCTTCTCCAGCTGAGATGCTGTTATGACTAACAGCATCACAAGCCTCTGGTAGCACATTGAAGGAGGCACACCCAGATGCAGTAAGCATCCCCTATGCTCTGGGAAAGGGATGGCAGTATATTTTTGAACCTGAGTGGTTGAGCTCCCAAGCTCATGCCTTCTCTCCATGCCTGGTGAGAACCTTGAAGACACTTCAACACAGCCATGGCAAAAGAAAGAAGACGAACTGTTCTGATTAGACCCATGTTTAATATCTTTATCAATGATCTTGATGAGGGCATTGAGTGCACCCTTAATAAACTTGCAGACAACATCAAACTGGGTGGGATCTGCTCAAAGGTAAGAAGGCTCTGCAGATGGACTTGGACAGGCTGGATCAATGGCCTGAGGTTAGTCATATGAGATTCAGCCAGGTCAAGTGTTGGGTCCTGCACTTGGGTCACAAGAACGTCAGGAACCCTGCAGGCTTGGGGCAGAGTGGCTGCAAAGCTGCCCAGTAAAGAGAGACCTGAGAGTATTGCCTGACAGCAAGCTGAAGATGAGCCAGCAGTGTGCAAAGGTGGCCAAGAAGGCCAGCAGCATCCTGGCCTGGATCAGCAGGACCAGAGAAGTGATTATCCCCCTGTTATCAGCAGTCCACACCTCAAATATTGTGTTCAGTTCTGGGGCCCTTACTACAAGAAAGACATTGAGGTGCTGGAGCAGGTCCAGGGAAGGTTAATGAAGCTGGTGAAGGTCCCAGAGAACAGGTCATTTCACAAGAGACTGAGGGACCTGGTGCTGTTTATACTGGTGAAGAACAGGCTGAGGGGGAATCTTCTGGCTCTCTACAACTCCCTGTAAAGAGGTGATGAATTGGAGGTTGGTCTTTTTTCCCCAGTATTAAGTGATAGGACAAGAGGAAATGGCCTCAAGTTGTACCAGGGGAGGTTCAGATTGGATACTAGGAAAAATTTCTCTTCTGAAGATGTGGTCAGGCATTGGGATACACCTCAGGGAGGTGGTGGAGTCACCATCCCTGAGGGTGTTCAAAGAACACGTACACACGGCACTTCAGGACATGGCTTAACGGCTATGGCAGGGTTAGGTCTACAGTTGGACTCAGTGATCTCAGAGGAATTTTCCAACTAAAACAATTCTACAATTCTATGTAGTTAAAGCATTCCAGGCACACTGTGGAAGATACAATGACTGCCACACAAACATCCTCTGCTTCTGTAACTAGTCCCTGTGCACAAGGAGAGGAACAATTTTTTTGCAGTGACTCCCACACAGCCAAGGGTAGCAGGCAGAAGTAGGAAAGGAAATCACATTCCTAAATAAGCTGGTTACAAAAACTGTGTGTGGGTTGGGCCAAGGTATTTGAAGGGGTTTGAAATACAATAGTTGGGAGAAGTGGAAACCAATGTGGAGAGAGATGACAAAGATCTATTCTCCCTCTGGTGAGCTTTATAGGTCATCCTTCTGAGGGCCAAAACATTTCAAGAGTCTGCAAGCTGATCTCCTTCAACAAGGCAGGAAAGGAAAGCTACAAGTGCAAGAGGCCTCTGCCCATTCAGTATGTCAGGCGTTAGTCACCATGTCCATCTGGTTTGGGTTTAAAGAATTACAAGTTTGATTGTTTGGATAGGAACATGTTATTAGGGTAGAGCAAGAATCCATTTGTAAAACGAACAGGTGTGTTTCAGTGATGCTGACCTTGCCCCAGCTTTCTCCCTGGAACAAGCACCTTTCAGGATTTAAAGAAAAGGAGACATTCTGGGAGTTTGCAACAAGGAGAAATTTGGGTGTTGTAATCTTCAGGCTCCAAAGGCAGGCTTGAACCTAATCTAAACAACAAAATACCTTAAACACAGGATCACAGAATGTTAGGGGATGGAAGGGACCTCCAAAGATCACTCAGTCCAACCCCCCTGCCAGAGCAGGATCTCCTATACCAGATCATACTGGATCGCATCCAGGTGAGTTTTGAATCTCTCCAGAGGAAACTCCACAACCCCCCTGGGCAGCCTGTTCCAGTGTTCTGTCACTCTCACAGTGAAAAAATTCTTCTTCAAGTTTACATGGAAATTCCTCTGCCTCACCTTCCACCCATTGCCCCTTGTCCTGTCATTGGGCATCACCAAGCACAGACTCCATCCTCCTGGCACTCACCCTTTACAGTTACAACCATGAATGAGGTCACCTCTTAGTCTCCTCTTCTCCAAGAGCCCCAGATCCCTCAGCATCTCCTTGTAAGGAAGATGTTCCACTCAACCATTTTTGTGACTCTGCACTGGACTCTCAAGCAGTTTACTGTCCTTCTGGAGCTGAGGGGCCTAGAACTGGACACAGTACTCCAGATGTGAGAGTATTGTTTTAAAAAAGGAAGACACTAGGCATGCTCAAGTGCCAAATGGCCACACGGGGCTAGGACTCAGGCAGTAATTTGTCCATTTCTCCAGCACAGCAACAGATCTTTCCTGGTGCAGAGCAGGACACATAGCCATGCTCACCAGTTATCACCCATCTACAAGGAGCACCTACACCTGCAAAACATTTAGTAACATACAGCCTAACAGCAGGGAGACAGCACTCAACGTCTCATCTGTTTTTCCACAGGACTCTGAAATCGCCGATGAGCACAGTCCATGGTAGTGCACCATAGCCTTGAATCCAACCACCGTGGTGTTTGTCTTCAGAGGACTTGCAGTTCAAGGACAAAGATCTACTGGAGAGGGTACAATGGAGAGCCACTAAGGTGATGAACACTAAGGCACTGGAACATCTGCTTTATGAGGAAAGGCTGAGAGACCTGGGGCTGTTTAGCCTGGAGAAGAGCAGACTGAGGAGAGAGCTCATTAATGCCCACCAACATCTATACAGTGAGTGTCAGGAGGATAGAGACAGACTCTTCTCAGTGATGTCCAGTGACAGGACAAGAGGCAATGGATACAAACTGGGACACAGGAGGCTCCACCTAAACATAAGGATAAAATTCGTCTCCATGAGGGTGGCAGAGCACTGGACCAGGCTGCCCAGAGAGATTGTGGAGTATCCATCTCTGAAGGCATTCCAAACCTGTTTGGACCTGTTCCTCTGTGATTTACTCTGAGTGACCCTGGTCTGCAGGGGAGTCGGACTAGATGACCTTCAGAGGTCCCTTCCAACTCCTACCATTCTATATTTAAGGAACTAATTGTTTTTACAGACACTATATATGTTACTTTGCAATCAGTATCCAAGTATCTATCAGCCAACATGCCCCAGCACCGAGCCTGTATTTGAAAGTTACTTAATTTGTTTTCATATGAGTATCTACTTTACTTATGGAGGAACCAATGCATCCAACAATTAATACATACTAACATTTTAGATACAGTAAATATACTAAGTTAAGCATATTTAATGTATTAAATTACACTTATTGAAATAACATCTTTAAAATACTTAATTTTTGTTATTATTTAGGCTTTAATATACAAGATACATTGGAAAAAAAAATCTATATACTGAAGCTTCTTTTTTTTTTATTTGCTCCTTTTTTAGACTGTTAATGCTGCCTACCCATTAAAATCATCTGCAAAGAATAAGAGAAGCCTAAAAAAAGCAAAAGCTACCGAGCCATGAATTTCAGACGAGTTCCAAGTAATGAACTCTCTATATCAAAGCTTGAGCTTGATTGATTGGGAAGTATGAAGGGCTGAGTTAACTTTCTCCCTATGTTTCCAGATTTAAATTCCCATTTTCAGTGAAGTGATTAAACCATCCTTGTGCCCAAAAACCAAATCCCTGTGTCCCTTTCAAGTTGCTTAGAGCGACTTCTATCCTACCAATGAAAAAGAAATGAAGACAGAAACCACCACAACTAAAAGAAAGACTTGAGCTACAGGACCAAGCCAACAAAGCTCTCCTCACAGTACCGTCAGTGGGAGCTGGAATAGGAGTAGTGTAACCTGAATTAACTGTGTCATGATTTCAACCCTGAGATACTGCCAGGAGAACAGCCTGCTGCTAACTTTTATATGCCAGCACATGCACCTCTTCGCTAATTCACCCGAACACACAAAGGCAACAGAAAGCTCTTCCACATCTTTCTGCAACTCAAACACACATACAACAGGGCAGCTGCCTAAAACACCTCTCGTGCAATCACAGCAGTGTTCAGGAGTCAAGTCTAAAGCTTGGAACATCACTTAGCTGTGAAATGACCTTCCTCTCTCAGCAGTATTACTTCCTAACACAGAATCACAGAATATACTTGGTAGGAAGAGACCCTGCAAGATCATCCAGTCCAACCTTCAATCCCACTGAAGGGTCAACACTAAACCATGTTCCTAAGTGCCAGGCCCACACAGTGCTTGAACACCTCCAGGGATGGTGACTACATCACTGCCCTGGGCAGATCATTCCAGTGTTCAAGAACCCTTTCAGTGAAGAAACATTTCCTAATATCCATCCTGAATCTCCCCTGGCACAGCTTGTAACCATTTTCACCCAGGAGCAGCAGCTGGCCACAGTGTACTACATCTCTTGATGCAGTTCAAGGCATGGACACAGGGAGCAAAACCTTGTGAGAATTTAAGGCACAGACTCAGACTGTTAATTGTGATTTAAAAAGTAATCCGATATAATCTGCTTAAAAATGCCAGTTGGTCTCAACATAATATATCTATCTACTTTAAACAAGTACTTTTCTGCTAAGGGTACCTCTGGTCTCTAATAGCAGAGAAGATGCCACTTTTGAAGTCACGAGTGGAAATGTCCATGACCTGATTTGCAGCACAGGCTCAGGGCCTAATGCAGCAGCATAACTGAGCTAGAAAACTAAGCAGCCAGACATGAGGAGTGGGAAAGACAGGAATAGCAATACTGCATTTTTCGCATTTGAGAGTGGCAAATGATTGAAGCTACCCACACTGCAGGTTTTGGACAGCACTTAGCTGTTCCACATAAGCAGTCTCTTATGGTGCTGAGTGACTATTCCTGCAGAATTAAGCTCAAATTTATTTGTGACCAGTTGTGTATAAGAAACTGGTAATATTATCAATATATGAGGTAACATGAAAGTCACTGATGTTGCTTTTGCACATGCAAATAGAAACCTTATCAGGAACTGTAACTTCTGTGGAAAACTGTAATATGGGTGGGATGGGAGAGAGTAAAAATAAAAATATTTTTCTCATTAAAGAAAAGACCTTAAAAAAGGGATTCTGCAAAAAAAGATGGTGTTAGGAAAATTTCATAGAATCAGAATGGTTTGGGTTGGAAGAGATCTTAAAGATCATCTAGTTCCAACTCCCATGGCATGGGCAGAGACACCTCCTGCTAGACTAGGCTGATCAAAGCTCCATCCAACCTGGCCTTAGAATCGTAGAATTGTTTCAGTTTGAAAAGATCGTCAAATCCAACCATCACCCTAACACCACTGTGGACATTAAACCATGTGGCAGAGTGCCATGTCCAGACGTTTCTTGAACAGCTCTGAACACTTCCAGGGAGGGGGTACCCACAACTTCCCTGGACAACCTGTTTCAGTGTCTCACAACCCTCACTGTAAGAATTTCTTCCTAATCTCCAGTCTAAATTTACCCTCTTCCAGCTTCAATTCATTCCCTCTCATCCTATCACTAGGAAAAAGTCCCTTCCCAGTTTCATTGCAGGCCACTTCAGGTATTAGAAGGCCACTATAAGGTCTCTCCAGAGCTTTCTCTTCTCCACCCTGAACGGCCCCAGTTCTTGCACGGCATTACTGCTTTTGATCCTTGGTTGACTTGCACAGTTTTGACTTGCTATACCAAAAGGTTGTAAAAAATTCTCACTCAAAACACAGCTATCCAACAACCACACATTTGAAACTTGCTTGTCTTCATTTACATACATCAGAAGATCTGGCAGTTTTCATTTGTTATTTCAACAGCAATATTAATGTAATGCTCCTTCAACACTCAACCCTCACCTTAAGTTTGCTTTAATTAGCAGAAAGCTGTTCATCCTAACAAAAAAAAAAAAACCACAAACCAAAAAACAAAAACCCACAAAAAAAAAAAAAGCCCCACACACACCACAAAAACATAGGGGCAGCTCAACTCTGACTGCCCTCTTCTTCAAGAGCCCTGCAACACCACAACTGTGAAGCATTCTGTTCCTCTCCCACGAGATGCTGTTGAGAATGCCTCAAGTCCAACTTATAAGCAGCTTCCACGAAGAATGATTCCTGCAGACTGTTGCTGTGAATGCTATGGGCTCACATACTCTCATTTCCTTCTAAGACAACGATAAGAATTTGAAATAGAAAAGCACACTAAAAAAACACACTACTTTCCTAAGTGTAAGCTTTGTACCCTTAATTATACCACAGCAAATACTAATTAAAATGTATCTTGCAGTGTGTTTTTCAATATTAATATTAGAGCCTCTCCCTTAGCAGAAGAGTAGAGCTCTGTTACCTGCTGTCCAACACCTGGTACAGCACCCTCCACACAGGTGCTGGAGCGGGACTTGGGGGAGGGAACAGCAGGGAGTAAAATCACAGAGGAAACAAGCAGTTGCAATGCCTACAAATGAATTTTGAGGCTCTTCTTTCCAAGTGTCACTAGATGAGCCAGTATCTCCATATTCATTTTTCTCCCCAGTGCTGATATTGCCCAGCCTGTGAAGGAGAGAGCAAGACAAGCTAACTCTCTAAGAAGGAGGCTTCTTGCTTGTCCAGAGCAAGAAGAAAATGAGGGCAGGTACATGTTCACAGAATCACAGAAACATTCCAGTCAGAAAAGACCCTCAGCATCACCAAGTCAAATGATTTCCCTAACCATATTGCCAACTACCACATCCAAACAACTCCTAAA
>WBNM01043865.1:2782-20054 GCA_013399055.1 Ramphastos sulfuratus | reverse complement strand
TGGAAGCTGTCCAGAGAAGCAGACTCCACAGCCTCTCTGGGCAGCCTGCTCCAGGGCAAACTTTCTCCTGACATAGAGGTGGAGTTTCCTGTGATTGCCTCTCCTCCCATCACTGAGTATCACTGAACAGAACCTGGCTCCATCCTCCTGACACCCACCCCTCAGATATTTATAGACGTCAATAAGATCCCCTCTCAGGCTGCTGTTCTCTAGACTAACCAGCCCCAGGACTCTAAGCCTTTCCTCCTCACACAGGTGTTCCAGCCCCTTCATCATCCTCATTAGCCTCCACCGATCTCTCTCCAGTGGTTTCCTGTCCCTCTTGGACTGGGGAGCCCAGAACTGGATACAGTATTCCAGGTGTGGTCTAACTAGGGCTGAGTAGAAGAGGGAAAGGAATTGTTTAACTCTAAATTAATGAGTTCTAGAACAGGTTCCTGGGGGAGAGTATCTCCTTTGNCCAGCCCTCTGAGCATCTTGGTGGCCTCCTCTGGACTCACTCCAAGAGTTCCATCTCCTCCTTGTTTCTGTGAAAGTTTTCATGCTGCCATCATGGTAGCACAAAGCCTGATGGAGTGTACTGAGGAATTCTGTGGTGGCTGGGGAGTCACTTAGGGTGAAGCAAATGGCTTGTACAAAGTGAGTTCAACCAAGAAGTTCAAAGTGAAAACAGCAGTCAGGCCTCAGAGAAGAGCAAACAGATCCAAGCTATGTACCTTGCTTGCTAGACAGAAGAATTAGTTCTGAGTGCCTTTGACTTCAGGGCACTGGGTCTTGCCTTTCCATGGAGAGGCAAAAATAATTGCAGTTCATTTTCCGCTCTGGAACACTGTGACCCAACTTTTACAGAGCTGGCAACTTAAAATAGCTCCCAGCTTATTACTTTTGAGTGCTGGCCTGGCCTGAGAATGCCATTTGGTCTCCACACATTCCAAAGTGGTCCTTGCTGCTGCTCCTTACAAATGCCACCTCAGCACTTGCATTATCTTGAGCTCTGATCAATTTTCCTGTACTGAAAAGTGTGCAGGAGGTGTCACTCTAACTAAAAATATAAACACTAGGAGGGCCACAAAGATGCTCAGAGGGCTGCAGCAGCTCTGCTATGAGGATGGGCTGAGAGAGTTGAGGCTCTGCAGCCTGGAGAAGAGAAGGCTTCCAGGAGACCTTAGAGTAGCCTTCCAGGATCTGAAGGGGGCTCCAGGAAGGCTGGGAAGGGACTATTGACAAGGGCTTGCAATGCCAGGGCAAGGGGCAATGGGTTTGAACTGGCAGAGGGGAGATTGAAACTGGATGTTAGGAGGAAGTTGTTTGCAGTGAGGGTGGTGAGACACTGGCACAGGTTGCCCAGGGAGGTTGTGGAGCACAGAAGGTGATTCTTACAGTCAATCTATTCATTTCCCATCCATTCAGCTGGCTGAAGATGAGCCCTGGTGTGCCCAGCTGGCCAAGAAGGCCCCCAGCATCCTGTCCTGGATTAGAAGTGGTGTGGGCAGCAGAAACAGGGCAGGGATTGTGCCCTGTACTGGGCACTGGTGAGACCACCCCTTGAGCACACCTCAGTTGTGGGACTCTCACTCCAAGAAACACATTGAGGGGCTGTACTCAGTCCAGAGAAGGCCACCAAAGCTGGTGAAGGGTCTGGAGAACAGTTCTGGTGAGGAGCAGCTGAGGGAGCTGGGGGCGTTCAGCCTGAGGAAAAGGAGGCTGAGCAGAGACCTTCTGGCTCTCTACAGCTCCTTGGAAGGAGGTTGGAGTCTGTATCTTCTCCCAAGTAACAAGTGATAGGACAAGAGGAGATGGCCTCGAGCTGCACCAGGGAAAGTTTAGGTTGGATATGAGAAGAAATTACTTGACTAAAAGGGTTCTCAAAGCCTGGCACAGGCTGGCCAGGGAGGTGGTTGAATGCCCATCCCTGGCAGTGTTTCATAGAGGCAAAGATGTGATGCTGAGGGCCATGGCTTAGCCCCAGCCTTGGTAGGGTTAGAGAATGGTTGGGCTCCATGATCTTTAAGGGCTTTGCCAACTGAAAGGATTCTCTGATTCGATTTTGCAGCATCACAGATGTAGATAATGGAGGGGAGAGCTCTTGCAGCTGAGTATTCTCTTCCTGACGCTGAGAAGCTTCCCCATCAGTGCTGGCAGATCCCTTCACTTCTGATGTCTTTTTCATGGGTGTCACACTGCTTGGGGCTCCTTTGAAGTAGTTGTTGATGGCTTCACATCTGTCAGAGTTAAGAATGAAGAGTGGGTGATCTAACCTGATATCTATAGCCCACCTTGAAAATTCCACCAGGCTGGGCTGGCTTTGAGCCTGTGTTTCCATACATTAGCTGGGCAGTGCCTCAGGCAGCATGGTTGGAGGCTTCCTGGGAGCTTTGCATTTTCAGTGCCTCAGACACTTTCGTTGTCCTTGTTGAGCAATTTCAGCAACTCACTTGCCCCTTCTTTTGGAGAATGTTGGGCAAATCCTGATTCCTTACATCTCCACTTTACATGAAAGGACTTTTCTTGTCACTCAGCTTCACCCAGATCTGCCTGCAGAACTGTTCTATTCTGTTTTCTGTTTAATTGGATTTAACCTCATTAACAGTGTTGGTGGCTTATGGAATTAGAGGGGGCTTGGGCTCAGCTACAGAGACTTCATTAACCTGACAACAGCAATGTGTTAGCGTGGAGCAGGATCCAGTGCTGAGTTTGTGTGATCCTGCCTCATTGTGGAACAGGATCCAGTGCTGAGTTTGTGTGGTCCTGCCTCATTGTGGAGCAGGATCCAGTGCTGAGTTTGTGTGATCCTGCCTCATCGTGGAGCAGGATCCAGTGCTGAGTTTGTGTGATTTATCTTATCATGGAGCAGGATCCAGTGCTGAGTTTGTGTGATTTATCTTATCATGGAGCAGGATCCACTGCTGATTTTGTGTGTTCCAAGGAAGATGGAGGCTTAGAAACCCACAGCCAGCTCTTGAGGGATGGAAAAGCTGATGCTGAACTTTATCAATACTGAAAAATAACCTTTAGGGCTCAGGTTTCTTTCTGGGAAGAAAGAACTGAACCATGTGAATAGAAAAAAACCCTGCAAACTCTTTAATTAAAGCCAATAAGAAACCCCAAGAAGCAAACCTCCTTGAGCTATTATCTCTGCTTTCTGTCTGTGCTCTCTGGTTTGTTTCTGGGATTTCCCTGCTGTCTTTACTCTCCTGTAGGATTTTTTCCCTCTCTCTCTAAGATTTGCATTTAGAATTAAATTCTGCTTCCTTCTCCCATGTGCATGCAGGAAAGAACACATTTTTATTGCTGTAGCTGGTGCTGTCTGCTCTTCAGCACGATGGGAAAGGCCTTGCATGTTTGGGCTGCTATTTTTTGTTTCCCCTTGGTGCCTTTCCTCTGCTGATGTCAGACTTCCAGATGCAGAGCAGGCAGCTGGGAGGGAGGCTGCTCGAGAGCTTTGTGATGTGGAGGAGGATCATGCATGCTGAAAACTCACTGTCCTGCAGCCCCAAGGAACTAAGACCTCAAGTGACTTCCAGCTCTGCAGTCCTTTCCCTTCTCTCTTGCCAAGGGTAGTGTAGGAGGAGGTGACATAGCTGGTGGAAGCAGACTGGAGCTCTCCAGTTCATGCCATGATGTTTCTGCTGTGGAGAGCAGCTGTGTGAAAGGTCTGTGGCTGTGCTTCCTGGATGGCATTGCTGGTGGCACCAGGGCTGAGATGCTGAACACAAATCACAGGATCACAGAATCAGTCAGGTTGGAAAAGACCTTCGAGATGATTGAGTGCAACCTATCACCTAACCCTTCCAACCCCTACCAGTCTGTGATTCTGTGATATTTGCACCCCCTGCCCACTACAGAACAGGGGCAGTCAGCACATACCCACCCTCTATTTATCCAGTTCAGTAATAGCTTCCAGCAGCATCAGAAGCAGAGTTAAGCAGGTTGGAAAAGACCTCTAAGATCATCAAGTCTAAGCTATCACCTAACACCTTCTAACTAACCAACCCCTGGCACCAAGTGCCCCATCCAGCCTCCTTTAACACCTCCAGGGATGGGCACTCCACCCCCTCCCTGGGCAGCCCATTCCAATGCCAACCACTCTCTCTGGCAACAACTTCTTCCTAACATCCAGCCTGAGCCTGCCCTGGCACAGCTTGAGGCTGTGTCCTCCTCTTCTGTCCCTGGGTGCCTGGCAGCAGAGCCCAACCCCAGCTGGCCACAACCTCCCTTCAGGTAGCTGCAGAGAGCAGTAAGATCCCCACGGAGCCTCCTCTTCTGCAGGCTAAACAACCCCAGAGATGTTCTTTCCTCTTTGTCCTTCTTATTCTTACAAGACAAATGTAGCAAAGGGACAGTGGTGTCCTCATAGAACTTTCTGACCGTGTTGGATATTTACCTAAATTCCCAACTCATGTTAATACTTCAGGATATTGAAGGTGTGCCCAAGCTAACCTCAAGAAGTTCAACAAAGCTAAGTGCAAGGAGGTCCTGCACCTAGTTTGGGGCAATCCCAAGCACAAGTCCAGGCTGGGTGAGGAGTGGCTGAGAGCAGCCTGCAGGAGAAGGCCTTGGGGGGGTCAGTTGGTGCCAAAGTGCCCAGCTGCACTGGTGGCTGGCAGCACAGAGGCAGCTGTGTGCTGGCTGCAGGCAGAGCAGGGAGAGCAGCAGCACAGGGAGGGGATTCTGCCCCTCTGCTTTGCTCAGCCCTCACCTGCAGCACTGCCTCCAGCTGACCCCAGCACAAGAAGGGCCTGGAGCTGCTGGAGAGGGTCCAGAGGAGGCCACCAAGGTGTTCAGAGGCTGGAGAACCTCTGCTATGGGGCCAGGATGGGAGAGTTGGGGCTGTGCAGCCTGGAGAAGAGCAGCCTGAGAGGGGATCTGATTGGTGCTCAGCAAGAGCTAAGGGTGGAGGACAGGAGGATGAGGCCAGGCCCTTGTCAGTGGTGCCCAATGGGGCAACAGGCATTAACTGGAACCCAGGAGGTTCCCTCTGAGCAGGAGGAGAAAGTTTTTTGGTGTGAGGGTGCTGGAGGCCTGGAACAGGCTGCCCAGAGAAGTTATGGAGGTGGAGTCTTCTTGTGTGGAGAGCTTCCGACCCCCCCAGGCATTGTGCTCCTGAGCAGGCTGCTGTGGGTGCCCTGCTTTGGCAGTGGGTTTGGACTGAGTGATCTCCAGAGGTCCACTTTCAACCCCACCGTGCTGAGATTCTGCAAAGCCCTCACTCAACACTGAGATTGCACACAGAAGAGGATTTCAAGTAGAGTGCACTGCACTGGGATCTGAGGTGAAGCCATCAGGTGCTTTTGGCTGTGCACTTACTCCTGTTCCCATCTCTCTTTGTCCTCCTTGCATAAAATCATAGAATGGCTTAGGCTGGAATGGACCTTAGGGAGCTGCTCCAAGGACCTTAGGGAGCTGCTCCAAGCACCTTTAGGTAGCTACTCCAAGGACCTGAGGGAGCTACTCCAAGCCCCTTAGGGAGCTGCTCCGAGCACCTTAGGCAGCTACTCCCAAGCACCTTAGGCAGCTACTCCCAAGCACCCTAAGCAGCTGCTCCAAGCACCTTAGGGAGCTACTCCAAGGACCTCAGAGAGCTAATCAAGGACCTTAGGCAGCTACTCCCAAGCACCTTAGGGAGCTGCTCCCAAGTACCCTAGGCAACTGCTCCAAGCACCTTAGGGAGCTACTCCCAAGTACCCTAGGCAGCTGCTCCAAGCACCTTAGGGAGCTACTCCAAGGACTTCAGGGAGCTAATCAAGGACCTTAGGGAGCTACTCCCAAGCACCCTAGGCAGCTACTCCAAGCTCTTTGCCATGCATAATATGTTAACTCTTGGCCTGCCTATTTCCTTCCACCACACGATCCCTAGTTTAGGCTAAACCTTCTCATGGAGATGTTTGATCTCCACCAGGACAGTTTGGATCCCTCAAAGTCATCAGGGCCAAACTAATCTCTCGGATTCCCTCCATGCCTTGTTGCTTCTGTCCTGCCTTGGCTAACAAGTTTTGACAAGTGAATTATCAGGTCAATAGCCCTCATCAGATGGAGCTGATTGAGAAAGCAGGAGGCAGCTCCACAGCACGAAGGCTTTTATTGTCACAAGAAACACAGCAGATCTTCAGGGATGTTGAACCCAATTATCCATATCCTCCTTGGATAATGCCAAGCTGTTTCAAGCTAATTACCCAGAGTTTAGACCAATCTGGATATGAATTTCATCTAGTTGTAATGAACTTTTTCTTCCTTGCCTTTGCCGGGCTCAACCGCAAGCGAAATTTCGCTTTGGAGTTAATGTTGGTTTTGTTTTAATTACATTGCAGCAGGCTAATTGGATGGCTCGGGACTAGATGCTTAATAACTTGATGTTGCATATTATTAGTGCTGTCATTTAATATTAGGGGATGAAAGAAAGCTAGTTCCAAGTCCAGCAGTTTTGGAGCTTATCCTTCCAGGAGAAGCAGCTTGGATTTTTTTTAATTCTTTTTTTTTTTTTTTCTGCTTCTTGGTTCAGGTTCCTTCCACTCAGTGACTGATAGAGCTCTTTGCAAGGGCTATAAAAAGATTCCCAATGATTTGAAGGAAGCTTTTATGGATGCTGATTTAGGTCTGTAGTTTGAAAAGTGCTTTAGCAGGTGATTAAATGAGTTTCTCTATCAACAGAAGTTAAGCACATGTTCAGGAAAAGTACTGAGGCATGAATCAAGCCTTAAGAAGGGTAATTTAGTCAGGGATGTTTGCCTTCCAGCTCCCCAGAAGGAAAACTCTGGAGCATTTTAAGAGGGGGATGACCTATCTCTTTTGGTTCTGACCTTGTGATGAATCTTTCCCATTTTTACTTTGGCTAATTAGGGAAAACCTCAAAAGCTCCTTCCCATGTTGTCTGTTGCCCCATTCTCCAGCAGGTTGTGTTATTTCAGCCTGCTTCTGTTCCTCCTCACTTGACTGGATGTTAGGAGGAAGTTCTTTACAATGAGGATGGTGAGACACTGGCACAGGTTGCCCAGGGAGGTTGTGGCTGCTCCCTCCCTGGAGGTGTTGAAGGCCAGGTTGGAGGAGGCCTTGAGTGAGCTGTACTAGTGGGGGAGGTGTCCCTGCCTATGGCAGGGGGTTGGGACTGGATGATCTTTGAGGTCCCTTCCAACCTTACCATTCTATGATTCTATGACTGACTCTGGTTGAGTGGCATTTGGTCCATCTGAGTGGGATTATGGCTGCTTAATTCACCATGCCTGAGACCTTGCTCTCTTACAACTCCCTGAATGGAGGTTAGAGTGAGCTGTAGGTTGATCTCTTCTCATAGGTGACAAGCAATAGGAAATGGCCTCAAGTTGCAGCAGGTGAGGTTTAGGTTGGGCATGAAGGAAAGTTTCTTCTCCAAAAGGGTTGATAAGGCCTGAAACAGGCTGCCCAGGGCAGTGATGGAAACCCTATTCCTGGAGGGATTGGAAAGCAGTGGAGATGTGGTAGTGAGGGATGTGGGTCAGTGGTGACCTGGCAGTGCAGGCTTCATGTCTGGATTCACTGAATTATCAGAGCTGGAAGGGACCTCAAGGATCATTCAGCTCCAACCCCCCTGCCATGGCCAGGGACACCTCACACTAGAGTAGGTTGCTCAGAGTCACATCCAACCTGGCCTTAAAAATCCCCAGGGATGAGGCTTCCACCACCTCCCTGGGCAACCCCTGCCAGGCTCTCAGCACCCTCATGGGGAAGAACTTCTGCCTAATGTCTAATCTGAATCTCCCCTCCTCTAGCTTTGATCCATTCCCTCCAGTCCTATCACTACTTGACACCCTAAAAAAGTCCCTCCCCAACATTCTTGTAGCCCCCTTCAGACACTGGAAGGTCACCATAAGGTCTCCTCAGAGCCTTCTCCTCTCCAGACTGCACAGCTCCAACTCCCTCAGCCTGTCCCCACAGCAGAGCAGCTCCAGCCCCCTGAGCATCCTCATGGCCCTTCTCTGGGTACCTTCTAGCACCTCCACATCTTTCAATGATCTTAAAGGTCTTCCCCAGTCTTAATCATTCTAAAATTTGTAGAGCTAATTGAAATTATTATTGTTTAGGTGCAGTAACATAACATGAAGAAGACATCTTCTGCCCTTCCAGGTGCTGTTGGAGTAAAGAAAGTTTTGCCTGTGGGACTGCAGATGAAGAGCAGAGGTGACCCTTCAGCTGTTGTCTTTTTAAAAAAGTGCAATTAAAAATTCTCAGAGGCATGAGCAAACTAAAACCCTGCACTGCAAGGGAACAGGAGGGGATATGAAAGGCTGAAATGTAATAATCCATTTCCAGAACCTTCTCTCATAGAGATTCCTGGCAGGTAATGCACTGAGGGGAGTGCAAATAAATTCTGGTTTCAATAATAATCAATAGATTATTGTGTTGGTGCAGAACAAATTTACTCTTTGGCTCACACCTGGGGATTCTGCAACGCCCATCAGTTACTCATCAGAGAAACTTCTTCAAATGCCTAACTCAGGGGGAAGCCACAGGAGCTCTGTGTGCATATGCCTGCTGCTGGATGTGCAGACAGGGTAAAAATGGTGTTTGGACAGAGTCTGCTCATGCTGGCATGTCTTTGCTTTTGGAATGATCTCAGGGAGATTGTTGGATGCTCACCCTCTGAAGGTGTTCAAGGTTTTGAGCACCTGGATGAGACCTTGAGCAACCTTGCTGGTGGGAGGTGTCCATGCCAGGGGTTTGGAACTGGATGAGCTTTAAGGTCCCAAAGCATTCTAGGAATCTGTGAAAGCAGCACAATTTCACAGGGGTTACAGGCTGGAGGATGAAAGGCTGGAGTGCAGCCCTCAGGAGAAGGACTTGGGGGTGCTGGGGGGTGCAAAGCTGGAGAGGAGTCAGCACTGAGTGATGCCAGCCCAGCCCCAGCCTGGCCTGGGCTGATCCTCAGCAGTGTGGGCAGCAGGGGCAGGGAGGGGATTCTGCCCCTCTGCTGTGCTCTGCTGAGACCCCCCCTGCAGTGCTGGGGCAACTCTGGAGCCCTCAGCACAGACAGGGACCTGTTGGAGCAGGGCCAGAGGAGGGCACAGCAGTGCTGGCAGGGCTGGAAGGGCTCTGCTGTGAGGCCAGGCTGGCAGAGTTGGGCTTGGGCAGCCTGCAGAGGAGAAGGCTCCAGGAGACCTTCTGGTGGCCTTGCAGTGCTCCAAGGGACAGAGTTTTTCTCAGGGCCTGTTGTGCCAGGCCAAGGGGGAATGGTTTGAAGTGCAAGAGGGAGATTGAGAGTGGAGAGAAGGGAGAAATGTTTGCCCCTGAATGTGGGGAGAGCCTGGCCCAGGCTGCCCAGAGAGCTGGGAGCTGCCCCATGGCTGGCACCAGTGCAGGGCAGGGTGTGTGGGACTGTGAGCAGCCTGCTCTGGCTGGGGATGTCCCTGCTGAGTGCAGGGGGCTGGATTGGATGAGCTTGGAAGGTCCCATCCAAGCCAACCCCTTCCATGATTCTCTGAACAGAAGCAGTTGGGTGCCAAGCAGGGTGCCAGGCTGTGGCCATGCAGCAGGTGGGATTTCAGGAGGGCCAGGAGGCTGTGGCCTGTGCTGTTTGGGCCAGCTCCAAGAAGATGAAGGTGGGTGGAACATGAGGAACTGTGAGCAGATTCCCCTGCATTTTGATTTCCTAGGTGAGGCCTTTTGTGGAAAGAGTAATCCAAGAGGCAGCTGGGGCAGCTTTCATATAGATGAGCTGTATGGCTGCTCAGAAAGGATGAAAGAGGAATTAGAGAGAGGATAACTAATTAGAGTGATGGATGAAATTCTCTATCCAACAAAGCACAGGAAATCCATAACAGTCAAATATTGAGCCCTAGTTTTAATTTTCTCCAGTCCCCAGGCCAGTTCTTTAACCACAAAATATTGTTAATGTCACCACAGCTGGTTTTAGATCAGGCAGACAGGATTAGGAATTATTCTTGTGCAGCACATTATAGCCTGAGCAGGAGTGAAGCCTCCCAGACTTCTTCTAATACACCTTTCATAGCATAATGGGAGCAAGAATGATTTTCCTAAGCAAGTGTAAATTCACTGCTGTTACCTTACATTTCTATCAACTCATTAGTACTGAACTGGCATGGGGGCAACCAACACTTCTCTCTAGTTTATTCCTTTAGTTTTCTTTCTTTTTGCAGTAGGAATCACAGCAACATTCAGGCTGGCAAAGCCCCTCAGGATCACCAAGTCCAACCATTAAGCCTACTTTACAAAGGTNACCACTCTTGCTGGGAATAGAATTTTCCTAATGTCCAGTCTAAACCTCCCCAGTCACAGCTTGAGGCCATTCCCTCTTGCTCTATCACTAATTACCTGTGAGAAGAGACCAGCAGCAGCCTCTCCACAACCTCCTTTCAGGTAGCTGTAGAGAGCCATGAGGTCTCTCCTCAGCCTCCTGTGTTTCACACTAACCATCCTCAGCTCCTTCAGGCACTCCTCATGATATTTACTCTCCAGGCCCTTCCCCAGCTTCCTTGCCCTCCTCTGCACTGGCTCCAGCACTTCCACATCTCTCTTGTACTGAGGTGCCCAAAACTGAACACAACATTTGAGGCATGGCCTCACTAGAGCTGAGTCCAAGGGGACAATCACCTTGCAGGAAGCATCTTTAGCTAGAAAATCAGTGCACTGGTATGAAAAAAACCCCAAACAATAAAAAACCAAACCCAAACACCTCAAAGTTTTAAGCAGCTGGCAAGGAATGGTGGAGTGGAGTAGAAGTTTTGTGTTTCTGAGAAGGCAGAGGTTGTAAATGAAGTCAGGTTTATTTATGAAGCTGATTAAGGTGAAATACAGAATCAATGTGCTGGAGTTCTCACAGACAGCTACTCTCTGAAGAGACAGAGTAATTATGGACATAAATATCCTGAGGAAACCTGCTGGGGAGGAAAGGTTGGAAAGAAAGGGCTGTGGAAGGGTTGAGGTTTGAGGAGGAGAGATTGAAATTGGAGATCAGGAAGAAATTCTTGGCAGTGAGGGTGGAGAGACACTGGCACAGGTTGCCCAGGGAGGTTGTGGATACTCCTGGGAGAGTGGGGGCTGTTCAGCCTGGAAAAGAGAAGGCTTCAGGCAGACCTTAGAGCAACCTTCCAGTAGCTGAAGGGGCTCCAGGAGAGCTGGGGAGGGACTTTGGACAAGGGCTAGGAGAGATGATGGCTTTGAGCTGGGAGAGGGGAGAGTGAGAGTGGAGATGAGGAAGCAAATGTTGAGAGTGAGGGTAAGTAGAGATTGGCACAGGTTGCCCAGGGAGGTTGTGGAGCACAGAATGTGATCAAAGATCATATTTTGGTATTCTGTGCTCCACAACCTCCCTGGAGGTGCCCAAGGCCAGGTTGGATGAGGCCTTGAGCATCCTGGTCTGGTGGGAGGTGTCCTTTCAGCAGCCCTGGAAGTTTTCTATGGTAATGCCACCTCCTTCAGGAGGAGATTGGTTGTTCCCTTGTGCTGGTGAGATAGCTCTGGTACAGCCTTGGCCCATGGTGATGTGATGGTCTCAGGTGCTTTATCCCTGCAGGATTGCTGCTTTGAGATGGCATTTAGTTGGCAGGAAAGCAATGCTTCATCCAGGGTGACTTCATTCTAGCAAGTTTCTTACAAACTGCCAAACAGCCTTTTGGGGAGAGCCTTCCTGGGGCTGTGGACTGAGGGGTTCAGTAGAACTGGTAAGGCAGAGCTGAGCAGCTCCTGTTTTGCTCAGCCTCATTCATGCCTTTCACCAAGGCAGGGTAAGAGTAAAAGCCACTGGCAGCTCTCACTAATTGACTGCCTCCAAGTTCACTTTGCTGCCTCTCCAGTCCTCTCCTGACCCTTCTGCTCTTCACCAGCCTCTCGTGGCTCACCTGATGGCATTTTGGGCTGGATGTTTGTTCACAGAAGGGAACTGTGGTCAGTGCAGCACAGCTGGGTTAGAGCACAGGAGTGAATGGAGGCAGGGGAGCAGTGCTCCTTCTGGCTCTTCCTCAGCAGGGCCTGACAGCAGAAGTGTGTGAGGAGGACCCTGCCACACACCTTCTGCAATCCCAAAAGGGAAACTTCCTTCAGCCAAGAGACAAATTTCCCCCTGGCTGCTGTGTGTGTGACAGTCTATTAATGGCACTGTCCCCCCATGAGGAGAGCATCTCCAGGAGTGCAGAGCGTAGCACAATAAATACTTCAGGCCAGGATCTGATTAACAGCCAGGATCAAGCTGAAGTTGCCCACACAGGACTCTCTGACATCAGGTGGTGGCTGACTCAGCTTGCTGACACTCCTGCAGACAGGGATAAGGATGCCTGGGGCTGCTACACATCATGCAGGGCTTGATTCCTTAGTGTGGTCTTGTCTGGTTTTCTGCCAGCATCCACCAAGAGTGACAGAGAAGTGTTCAGCTTCTGAATTGTTTGGGGTCATAACTATGCAGAGCTGAAAGGCTGAGAGCCTGCACAAGAGCAGCCCCAGAGGGCAGCTGAGCAATGCTCAGCAAGAGCTAAAGGAGCTGTGGGGGGCAAGAGGCTGGGGCCAGACTCTTGGCAGTGGTGCCCAGGGACAGCACAAGGGGCACTGGGCACAAACTACAACCCAGGAGGTTCCAGGTGAGCAGGAGAAAGTTGTTTGTTGTGAGGGTGCTGGAGGCCTGGAGCAGGCTGCCCAGAGAGGTTGTGGAGTCTGCTTGTGTGGAGAGCTTCCAACCCCCCCATGGCACTGTGCTGCTGGGCAAGCTGCTGTGGGTGCCCTGCTTTGGCAGAGGGCTTGGACTGGATGATCCTCAGAGGTCCCTTCCAAGCCTCACCATGCTGTGGTTCTGTGAAATGCAGTTTAGTAGTGCCTTAAACTAACATGAAGGAAACATTTTGTGTTAGTTTAGACTGAAAGAAGCCTGTGGACACCTTTGAGGCCAGGCACTCTGTGACAGGAGCCTTCTCATCTGCACTTCCCTTAGCTGGGGCTTGCAGTGATCCTGAGTATTTCCAGGAAACCATTTTTCCAGTGGCAAACCCTGGGTTTGTGAGATTGCATCTTTGATTAGCAGGCTCAGGTTTTCCTAATGTTTGTACTCCTACAGGCATTATTTAGCAGCTGAGGTCTTCCTTTGGCTGACAGCTGCACGCTGTGCCAGCCAGACCCTGGGAAATTGTGTTGCAAAGTTGCTGCAAGCAGAGTTTCCTTTGCTTTCTGAGGTTTTCTAAGGTTCAAGAATAGTTTGAACTAAAAGTGTCAAATCAAGAGAGAAGAGAAGTTTAAAACAGGCTGGGAGAGTTGGGGCTGTGCAGCCTGGAGAAGAGAAGGCTCCAGGCAGAATTTAGAGCAACCTTCCAGTACTTGAAGGGGCTCCAGGAGAGCTGGGGAGGGACTTCTGACAAGGGCTGGGAGTGCCAGGCAGAGGGGCAATGGCTTTGAGGTGGGAGAGGAGAGAGTGAGAGTGGAGATGAGGAAGAAATTGTTGAGAGTAGGTAGAGATTGGGACAGGTTGCCCAGGGAGGTTGAGGGTGGCTCCTCCCTGGAGGTGTTCAAGGCTGGGTTGGGTGAAACCTTGAGTAACCTGTGCTGGTGGGAGTTGTCCCTGCCCCATAGCAGGGAGTTGGACCTGGATGAGCTTTAAGGTCCCGTCCAACCCAACCCATTCTATGAATGGTGGACAAGAAGCTCAACGTGAGCCAGCAGTGTGCACTTCCAGTCCAGAAAGCAAACCAGAGCCTGGGCTGCAGCAGGAGCAGTGTGGGCAGAGGGTGAGGGAGGGGATTCTGCCCCTCTGCTCTCCACTGGTGAGACCCCACCTGGAGTACTGCATCCAGTTCTGGAGCCCCTGGGACAAGAGGGATGTGGAGATGCTGGAGCGTGTCCAGAGAAGGGCCATGAGGATGCTCAGAGGGCTGGAGCTGCTCTGCTGTGAGGAGAGACTGAGGGAGTTGTGGCTGTGCAGTCTGGAGAGGAGAAGGCTCCCAGGTGACCTTCTTGTGGCCTTACAGTAGCTGAAGGGGGCTACAAGGAAGCTGGGGAGGGACTTCTTAGGCTATCAGGGAGTGACAGGACTGTGGGGAATGGAGCAAAACTGGAGGTGGGGAGATTCAGACTGGAGGTGAGGAAGAAGTTGTTCAGCATGAGAGTGGTGAGAGCCTGGCAGGGGTTGCCCAGGGAGATGGTTCTAGGCCCCATCCCTAGAGGTGTTTAAGGCCAGGCTGGATGAGGCTGTGGCCAGCCTGATCTAGTGTGAGGTGTCCCTGGGCATGGCAGGGGGGTTGGAACTGGGTGCTCCTTGTGGTCCCTTCCAACCCTGAGTGATTCTATGAATGAATGAATGGAGTGCTGGGAGAGTTGGGATAGTCCTAACCCTCCATCCCTGCACAGGACAGGTAAGTGCCCAGAGTCAGGTTGGTCAAGAAAAAGATGAAGAGCTCCCACTTTGTTAGGCACCTACCTGGTGGTGTCTAGTTGGGGTCAGCCTTGCTGAGCAGCTCAGTTCAGCTCTTGGAGCAGTCAGTCCTAAGAGTGCAACATGAGAAGTGTTTGGGGATTTCTTTACACGTTTTTTGGTGCTTCTTTTTTAGAGGCTGCTTTTGAGTTCTGCCTTTCAGCAGGGCTGACACACATGCAGGGGTTGGTGGATAAAATCAAAATCCTACCAGCTTTTCAGAGTGCCACAAGTAATTAGGATGAGTTCTCTCCTAACTAGCTGCAGTCCAGCACTTTGTGTTTCAAACTGTCTTTGAGTGTTGTGCTGACACCAGTTTTAAGATGAGATTAAAGGAGGCCTTTCATCTGAAATGAAATGTGGTTGTCACTGCCTGTGTTGGCAGAGGATTTCCTCCTCATTCAGCTCTTTCTGGCCTCTGAAAGCAAGGCTGAGGCATTTCTCTCCATCACCATTATGTCACAGGCATGCACAGGCTTGGACACAGTGGCTTGTGCTGAAGGTTGTCCAAGGTCAGTGCTCTGCAAGGTAAACAGCAATGTCTGGGAATGTCATCGTGCAGGATAGAGCCCAGCAGAAAGTTTCTACATGTAAGAGCAGCTCTGAGCTGCTTCTGGGTGTGGTGGAGCCTGGGTAGCTCTGAGGCACTTTGCTTTAATGCTGAGAGATGTTGTGCTGTTAGTGTGGGGAGTGGAAAGGATGTGTGGGTGCTTGGGAAGCTGGCATCTCTTTGCTTGCCCCTGAGAGATGGAAGTGTTCTTTTCCTTCCTGAAATCATGGATTCATAGAATGGGTTGGGTTGGAAGGGACCTTAAAGCTCAGCCAGTGCCAACCCCCTGCCATGGGCAGGGACACCTCCCACCAGCACAGGTTGCTCAAGGTCTCATCCAACTTGGTCTTGAGCACCTCCAGGGAGGTTGTGGAGCACAGAATCACAGAATGTGATCTTGTGATCTTTGATCACATTCTGGGATTCTGTGCTCCACAACCTCCCTGGGCAACCTGTGCCAGTCTCTCCTCACCCTCACTCTCAACAATTTCTTCCCCATCTCCACTCTCTTCCCTCTCCCAGCTCAAAGCCATTGTCCCTTGTCCTGACACTCCCAGCACTTGTCCAAAGTCCCTCCCCAGCTCTCCTAGAACCCCTTCAGCTACTGGAACACTGCTGTAAGCTCTCCCAGGAGCCTTCTCTTCTCCAGGCTGAACAGCCCCAACTCTTTCAGCCTGTCCCCACAGGGGAGGTTCTCCAGCCCTCTGATCATCTTTGTGGCCTCCTCTGACCCTCTCCAGCAGGACAGTGCTGTTCTGCTGAGGGCAGCAGAACCCAGCACAAGAACCAGAAATGGATGCTCGAAGGTTTCATTGGGCACACCCTCAGGTGTGGCAGCTGCCTCCCTGTTTCCCCTTCGGTATTTTGGGAAGAATGAGGGATGCTCTGCAAGCTTCCTCATGTTAATAGCATAGCAGGAGGCCTGGCTGTGTTAGTGCAGCCTTCGCCACGTTGAGTTGGGTGGTTCCCTCCCGTGGCACATCAGCACACTGCCTGCCGCCGCCACCCAGCCCCAGCAAGGTGACCTGCGGCTCCTTCTGCTAATTTATCTAATCAGCTGTGTACTAATTCCCTTCAGCTTGAAAAGGCAGAGGAGTTACTTCATAATCTTTGTAGCTGTCAGTTGGCACTCTAAAGTGTGGGTTTGTTTTTTTTTTCACTCCCTGTTTTATGTGAGGTTGCATAATGATAACCTTGGGTCCTTCTTAAAATTCATTTCCTGCCCCTGCCAGGAAGCGGATTCTGCCCATTACATATTCCGTGGCTGCCCTCGGAGTTGCCTTAAGGAGTCTGGCTTTGTATTGATTTTTAATTCCCTGCCCTTTAGCTTGCTTGATGAACCTAAATATTTCAAGAAGGCAGAAGTGCAGATGGTGGCACCCAGGCATGCACAAAGCTGGCAGGGGTGCCCGGGAGCACTCGGGTGTCATGTTTTGTTCAGACACAAGAAACAAGTGTCACCCTCGGCCGCCACAGAGCCTGGGCTTAACAGATGCATTGAAGTCATCTTCATGCATGGACATGTATAGTCCTAGGAGGGAAAAAAGAGACCTATTTAACCAGTTCTTCACCTCAGAATTCACAAAGTAGTTCTTTTCCAGGCTGCTTTGAGGTGCTGTGTGCCTGCATTTGTGCAGGTGTCATTTGTCTGGCTTTGAGCTGGGAGAGTGCAGATTGAGACTGGAGATGAGGAAGGAACTCTTGACACTGGTGGTGAGGAGGGACTGGAGCCTTCCCTCCTCACAGAGATGCTGCAGGCCCCTCAGCAGCTTTGGAACCTCCACTGGACTCTCTCCAGTAGCTCCTGGAGAAAATAGGGAACATTCATTGCTCTCTCATCTGCCCACCTGCTCACACCACCATAGAAGGCTCTCAGATTGGTCAAACCTGGTTTCTCCATCATGAACCCATAGTGAGAGCACTGCCAATGTTCTTTNGAGGTTTTGAAGGCCAGACTGGATGTGGCTCTGGGCAACCTGATCTAGTAGAAAGTGTCCCTAGAAGATGATGATGATCCCTGGGGTTCTTTCCAACCCTGACAAATCTATGGTTCTGTGGAAAAAAAAACTCTGCTGGTCTATTATGCAAACCAGGAAGCCTGAACTAACTGTGAGATCCTTTGACACTTCATAGACAGGAAGAAGAAAGGAAAAAAAGAAAATCCAGCTGAAGGGGGATGCCAAGAAAGAGAAAACTCTGTGTGACATCAACCTGAATGTCATAGAATGGTAAGGTTGGAAGGGAACTCCAATATCAGCCAATTCCAACTCTCTGCCATAGGCAGGGACACCTCCCACTAGCACAGGTCACTCAAGGCCTCATCCAACCTGGTGCTGCACACCTCC